>CAIGRT010234029.1:0-16596 GCA_903798405.1 Fraxinus platypoda
AAATTTAAATTATGCTTATCTTTGTTACATATTGGCACTGGTTAATTTTTCTTGCAAGTAGTGGACGATGATGATGAACGGCCTTCCATGTACAAATTCGCAACCGGAAGAGAGAGTGTGTTATGAGAACCAATTTGAAGAATGTGAGAATCGTATTTCCCATAACACTGTTGGGCTAGTGCTATTTGTGTCATTTGTATTTTTTGCATTTTTTGGCCCAGCTACTTAGGTGTCACTTGCATATTGGTAGCTTGGTTGTTCATAGATTGTGCTAGCTTGGGCTTATTAGAACCGTTGGATTTGTTGGATGGTTGAGATTTAATTCTTGGTAGATATTTCTTCTCACCTCTCTTATTTCACTCGATCTCTCCATTCTCGAACCTTCTTCCATCTCTCTCGTTTTGTCTAGTTCTCTCTCTGTTCTGTGAGTCCGCTCTCTTGTCTCTTAAGTGATTTCTTTATGATTGTTCTAGCATTTAGAGGGTAAACAAGTAGGTAATCTAGGCATGAAATAGTGGTTGGTTTTAGTCTTGGTTTAACTCTAATTGTATACAGAGTTTTCCCTCTGAGTGTTCTTTGTAATCCCTCTCTTTCTGGACGGCGGTGTGCGATCATTGGAAGGGCTGTTCCTGAGCCTACTTTCGACCGGCGACAAAGGAAAGTAACTCTCGATTTTCTTGATTCGGTGCTCTATAGTTTCTGTTATCCTTTATGAATATGTTCATATGCTTTGTGGTCTATTGATTATAACTGTAAATTCCTAAAAATGGATTATGGATTGTTACAAACATTTGAAGATCATTAAATTACATGATTTGACAATAGAAAATAGAATTAATAGGTGAATTATGAAATCCAATACATTCGTCTCAATATTTAATAAAAACCAATTATTTACATACTCTTAGAATAAATACAAACAACTCATTAATATAACTATAAACATCAAATTTGATACAAACAAGTGATCTATAGTTAACAGTTATTCTTCATAGGACGATAATCCAACTCATCATATCTATTACTTATCAACGATCTCGTAAACTTACAGATTTTGTCCGAATAGTAGAGGTAATCATTTTCACTGGTGAAGATTTATTGGGGTGGATTTAAGGTGGAGGTGGTGGTGGTGGTGGTGATGTGGATTGGAGGTGGTGTCAACAATTTAAGAGGTGCCAATGATGGGGATTGAAGTGGGTGAGGTGTGATGGGAGGAAGAGTGATTATGACAAGCTAATTTGTCATTTGTGATTAATAATAATTTGTGACTTATTAAAATGTTTGATTTCAAACTAAACATATAATTGTGATACACAAATTGTATCTCTATGAGTGTGACATTGTGTTAATATGTGATTGTGATTGTGACCTATTTACTTAAATAGCAGGTTACAATTTCTTGTTGGATATCACAAAATGTGACTACCTGGTTTTTTAAAAAAATTATACAAATTTGATATGTTTAAAAATGTATTTTAAAACTTTTTTATTTATATATATTTTCCCTAGTAAATTCCCTATAATTAAGTGGATTAAGCCCAATCAACATAAAATACATTACATGATGATTACCCAAAAAAGGTTTCAAATTGCCCTATTGAGAAAAATACATGACTCTATCAATATGCAACTCGATAATTTGTTAGAAGAAAACAAGCATTAATGCTTATTTTAATAGAGAAGATTGGAATAGGAGTCAAATCAGGGAGTTCATTTCAAGTGGTCTTGAATTTCTCTACTTGAATTGCGTTGAGAAAATCTTAGATTCTAGGGATCTTATTCCAAAATAATTAAAAAAAATCAAAGATCAAAACATCACGATATAGGAAAAGGTATGATGACAGATTTTTCTCATAGTGCTTTACTCCTTTTTGAGATGGGGATTGGGAATCATGATCTCCTACCCGAAGGAGAAACTTGAATATTTTATTTATATTTATCAAAAAATAAATAAGTAAACCTAAGGAGAAACATGAATATTTTAATCTTCAACCTTACACTGTTTCCTAGAAATTCCCAATAGCGTAAAGGATAGGAGAGGACAACCGTGGCCCTTTTCCGTTTTCATTCTCAAGGGCATCTCTATTGGAGACTCCAAAATACTATTTTGCACCAAAAAATGGTGCAAAGTGCAAACCTTCTCAGCCATGCAAACTATTCATTTGTACCAAAATGGTGCTAAGTAATATGGTACCATTTTGTCTTTCGTTTTGGTATTGAACAAATTTTACTTCCTTTTTTATCCCTTTTTTGTTATATAACAAATTATTATTATTAGCAAAAGCCTTAAACCTTTAAAACACTAGCGGACTTTTTCCATACTTTTGATTTGTTGCAGCTGTCACCCCTAACTTTTCCAAATGATTCAGATGGGACCCTTTTGGACAGTTTCCATCCAAATATCCGTCAGTTGACCACCCAAAAAAAGATTGACCACTTTTTACCAAAATAGGGGAGGGTAAATTCGTCCATACACTTAAAATACCTTTACATCTTTATTTTGGAAAATTCAGGGACGACCCTTACGAAGAAGAGAACAAGAATTTTCAAAAAATTATCGATGATGAGCTCGCCTAACAACGGAGATGTCGAATGTGCGTGTCATCTGAGAGGATCACTACTCGAACCCATCTATGGTACGTTTTTGCAAGTGTCATTGTTGCCAGTTATAGTTTAAGAGTAAAATTGTATAAAATGTAGTATTTGTAAGAAACCCATATACTTGAATGTTGGGATTGTTATGAAGAAGTATTATAACCCATTGCATTTAATCGATTTTTTTATTTCGTTGTTTGTGGTGAATGCAATAGGTAAGGTTTTCAAAAATTGCATGAAATGGACTGTATAGACAAAATATTGTAATGAGTATGTAGGGACGTCTATTATGATAACCATATTTGTTCTGATTGTACTTGTGAAATTTTTTCCCTTTTCAGGAGAGAACTCTATTTATTTCACGATCCGGCTGAACCATAGTGGGATTATTTTTGGCAAGATGCGAAATTACATGTATGAGTAGGGTAAGATCAGCTATCTTGATTAAGTGGACCCAGATTTCTTCAATCAATATCTGTTGGACAATACAACGAAAATGCTTGGTTACGGTGAGCCAATAAGATATGTGTATAGGCTTGAAAAGAAAAGATTGAGTGAATGGTCATTTTCTTTAGTTACTAATCCAGACTTCATGAATGTTATGACTTAGTCCCCACAAGAGTTGTAAATATGTATTGTTTGCTGAAACCGACAAAAGTATTGGAATTACCATGTGATGAAAATGTACCAACTGGAGTTGAAGTGACTGATATGGAAACTAGTGAGATTTTGGAGAGTGTTAGTATCAACAATGAATATATGGAGGTCGAACATAAACCTTTATTATAACAGTTGAGGTTTTTGATGATATGGTAGATGGTGATGATCTTTATGTGGTTGATGAATTTAAAGGGGATCATTTGTATGAATATGAAAGTGTGGATAATAGTGGACTTAGTGTATTTTACAATGTGGATGTAGTTGAGGCAGAGATAAGTGCAAATGATCAACCTGTGGAACGAACATATGAGAAGTCAACCTTTGATCTACTATATTCCTTTTAAAATGTAGCAGGAGTGATGCTCGAGATACATAGTTTGAGCATCCAATAGTTGACAATGAAGGGGCTGGTTTTACTGAACTATCAACATTTGAGAGTGCAACATTTGATGAATCATCCATATTTGAAGGTTTAATAGGAGTGGAAGATCCTAGAAATACATAGTTTGAGCAGCCTACAGTTGATAAGCAAAGTACAACCTCTAATAAACCATCCATAATTGATTGTGGTACAAGAACAGAAGATGTTGAAAATGCTGGCCCTTTTGATGCACTTGTTGAACTTTCTCTTGTAGAAGATATTAATGTTCAGAATATTGGCAATGGGTCTTCTAGTGGTGAGTCAGAAGTGGAAGATGATAATTAGATTGGCCTAGAACATTTTTTAGATTATGAATATGAACATGAGAATATGGAAGAGGATAACTAAGATGAAGACACATTTTTTAGATTGAGTGGGAGATTTGATTTAGGGGTCGGGAATGCAAGCAATGACCAACCTCATGAGTAGAATAAAAATGTAGAAAACATGGTACAAACTACGGGGACTCAGATGACCTAAGAAGCATGTCAAGTGGTGATGAAGGGGGTGCCAAAACTAACAACAGAAATGAAGTTTGCAACTGACATGGAGGACCCTAAATTCAAGATTGGTAAGTGAACTACAAAATGTTTAAAATTTCGGGGGCCTACGTACAAAGTTTTGTAATAGGTTTGTGGCCTCTTCTACTTATTTTTAATAGGGTCGGGGCCTGTTATGCATTTCATAATAATATCTTTAAAAGGTTCTCATGTTTTTTATAGGTATGAAGTTTAAGAGTACAAAAACTTTGAGATCAGCTATTGTGCAATGCTCCATGAAGAATGCAAGAGAACTTAGATATGTGAAGAACGAACCACATAGGATAAGAGTAAGATGTCAAGAGAATTGTCTCAGGAAATTGTATGCCTACAGATAGCTAGACAACAACTGAAGAACCAATACTTTCAGAGATGAACATAACTGCACATTGGTCTGGCAAACCAGTAAGGTCCATGTAGGATTTTTTACCAATAAATACCTGCGTAAGTTTAGGTCGGATCCTAATTTGTCTATTAGTAGTTTCATGGAAACTGTGAAAAATTGCATGTATGAAATATCCAAATATTAATTTTATAGAACAAAGGCAAAATGTGCATCAATTGTGAATGGACTTGTTGAGGAATAGTATAAGATTCTATAGGACTATGGTGAGGAGTTGAAGAGAACTAACCCTGGAACTACAATGTAGGTTGAGGGAACATGGGATTTGTTTAAAAGAATATATGTATGCTTAGGGGCTTGTAAAGAAGGTTTGAAGGCTAGTTGTAAGCCTATGATAGGACTGGATGGATTTTTTTTAAAGAGTGCACATGAGGGTCAATTATTAGCAACAATGGGGATTGATAGTGATAATTGTATCTTCCCAGTTACTTGGGTAGTTGTGGATGCAGAGAATAGAGCCAATTGGACTTGGTTTATAGAACTTTTGGTATTTGACATAAGAATGTGTAATAGTAGGGCTTGGACTTTCATTTTTGACAAGCAAAAAAGATTAGTTGAAGCCCTGAATCAATGTTGTAAAGGTGCTTAGCACAGGTACTGTGCTAGACATTTGTATAGCAATTTCACTCTCAAACATAAAAGCCTATATTTAAAGAGTTTGTTCTAGGCTGCAGCCAATTCTACTACTGTACCATAGTGGAATGCAGTTATGAATAAGATGAAGACAGTGAATAAACGAGCCTTCGATTGGTTTAATGAGAAGCCATCAGCTTAATGGACAAGATCCGATTTTCAGGAACATGCTAAGTATGATATCTTATTGAATAACCTATGTGAAGCTTTCAGTGCCTCCATTGTAGTAGCTAGAGAGAAGACTATAATCACAATCTTAGATAAAATTAGACATCAACAAATTACATGGATGAATGCAAAGAGAGAGGCAGTTCAAAGGTGGGATCATCCACATGTCTAAAAATTGTAGGGATAATTGAGAAGGCTAAATCGGATGCCAGGTTCATATGGCAGATTATGCAGGTAATCAAAAATTTGAAGTTTGCAACACTAATGGTTTGAGGTGGAGTGTGGATTTGGTTAAGAAAGAATGTGCATGTAGGAAATGGCAACTGAGTGGAAGGAGAATAGACATGATGAATTTGTAGATGAATATTACAAGAATGAGATATATTTGAGAGCATACAGTCCCGTGATTCATCCAATGTCAGCGCCTGAACTTTGGCCTAAATTGGGGAAAATTCCATTGAAGCCACCAGTGAAGAAGAAGCGGGCAGGTAGAGCTAAAAAGATAAGGAAAAGATGTCAGACTAAACCACCATCCGGAGTTAAAATGACAAGAACATGTAAGAGGTACAAAAAAGTTGGACACAACAAGAGAACATGCACTGTGCAGATGCAGCCTCCCGAAACGCCACCAAAGTAGAAGGAAAAGAGAGGTGCGGTCACCTCAACGGGAAACAACCCCAAAAAGAAGAAGTCCAAAGCAGTGTAGTCTTGATGTGAAATATGAACTTGGAATGCAATTGATGTTTTTGAATCAGTAATTCTAGCATTTCATGTTTTGAGAATTGTAGTATCGCTATATATAAGTGTTAAATTACTCTTCATTTTGAGTGTACTATATATTTGTTATGTGATATGTTGGATTTCATAATTTTATGTGTAACAACATTATATACACGTTTTACGTGCATCTGTAATCGAAATTGTTGCTAAAGTGATGGGGTGTTTTCTGTAAGCAGTTTAATAGGTATGGGTCTTCTTCTGCCATTTTTAAAAACGTTTGGGGCTTTTGACTCAACATGGACAAAAGGTTTGGGTTTTTCATTGCACCATTTACTTAATGTTTGGGGTCTCAACCACGTGCATATTTCTACAAAATTAGTTGCAAAAAACAAGAATATTGGACATTTACAGAACACTATAGTAATTAGAACTGCATTTTATACCCATTAATTTAGGTTACACTTTATAGAAGGAAGATTACAAATCCAACAAAAAACCCCCCAAAAACCCAATTCAGATTTAAATGCTCCACTTTACAATCATTCCACAGACAAACCCATAAAACCATATATTCCATACACCACCTCCATTTGAACGGAGTTGCCTAATTTCAGCCTCCATCTCTTGGCTCGACCGTAGAAGACCAGGTATCAGCTCCCTGGATCTCTGACACATCGGGAGATCCCACCAAAGAAAGAATGTATAGCATTGCAAATCCATTCCACGTGGACATGTAAGAAATGGTCTGCCTGGGTTCAAAATAGTCCACGATATCTTCATCTGAGCGGTGGTTCCGCAACTGCAAATTGACATCTCCATTTCTTCTACCTTCAACTTAGTATGCTAATAAGAGTGAGAAACTGACAATTTATTAGGGCAATACTCTACTACATTTGGAGGGAAATAAACTGTAATTTATTTGGAGATAGTGTTTTAAGTGTATAGACAAATTTACCCTCCCCTATTTTGGTAAAAAGTGGTCCACTGATGGATATTTGGATAGAAACCATCCAAAAAGGCCTCCTCTAAAACGTTTGGAGAAGTTATGGGTGACGACTGCAATAAATCAAAGGTTTGAAAAAAGTCGGCTAGTGTTTTAAAGGCTTTTACTACAATTATTCCTAAATTTTGATAATGTAATTAATAATAAAAGTACTCAATAAATTTAAAAATGTAACAAATATGATTATTTAAAATTAAGACGAAAATGTTACAACAGTCACATAAATACGTCACTCTAAATTTATTATTGAATATAATTCTTTATTCATTAGACATAATTATTTGTTTAGTAATTTATGTAATAATAAATCAATAAATAATAATTTTTGAAATAAATAAATTGTTAAGAATTAAAAAATAAAGAAAATGATGAAAAGCTGCTCATTTAGTTCAACTTTTTATCTTTTAGAATTGAGATAACTTTCAGTTTGGTGCAAGATTTACAGCAAAATAGTGCAAAACGTATCCCAAATTTTGATGTAACTATTGGAGATGGCCTAAGAAAATATTAAAGTTATTGTAATAATATTTTAGTAAGAAAAATGGGGATAATTTTAGAATTCAGATATTAAAAAAAAAAAACTGAAAAAATAAGGGGGTATGTCCGTTAGCAAAGGGGCTAACCCACTCATTTCCAAAATAAAAGTTGCTTCTTATTTTTATTTATTTATTTTATTTCAAAAGAAAAATCAAAATGAGAAAAAATCTTGCCACATTGATTTAATGCCTTGGGCCTATGGTGTCTTTCGTTGGGTAAATCAATAGTTGGGCCACATATTAAAAACCTAAAATACCATATTTCACTAAGCCGCGAAATTTAAAAAGTGGAAATTACACCTACCAAAAAATTTAAAATGATCAATTCAAAAATCAGATTTGAATATTTGTTGTTCAAAAATCAGATAATAATTTAAACTTTTTGATATTATAATATCAAATAAATCTATAAACCTACCACCCACCAAAACTTTCATACCACCCAATTTCAAACCCTAAAACATTTTCATCTCTTCTCCCTCATTTCCCTCTCCTCTCTTTGCCGCCTTCCGACAGCACATCGCCCCCTAAAACACAACCGCGACAACACATAGTAGCTTTGCGCAACCGTTCAATTGTGCTTCGACAACATATAGCAGCTAGGCGCAAGGAACCGTTGCTTGCGTAGCACCGATCCACGCAGAGAGGCATTGTTGCGACAGCAGCTTCCGGCGATGAGCGGGGCTGCTAAGGCATTGTTTTTGGGGCTGATTTTTAGGATTTGAGAGTGGTTTCTTCCTTCTCCTATCTATTTAGGGTTTAAGAGTGTGTTTTGTTGGTGATGACTGCGATGGTGGTGGCGACGATGGTGGTAGTGGTTTTGGATATGTAGTTTTACACTGATTTAGTTACTTTTGTGGTTCACCACCAATTGTTTTACTTCTGATTATGGATCTGTGGTTTTGAGGTTTGTGGAGGACATGAATTTTGAGGCCTTTTTCATTGTCGGTGGTGTGGTGGATTTGGCAATGTTGGTGGTGGATTTTGGAGGTGGTAAGGTGGTGTGGTGATGGATCTGGCATTATGGCGATGGTGAGGTGGTGGTGCGGCGGGTGTTGGTGGCTCCATGGTATTGGTGTTGATGGCGGCAGAGGCGACAATGACAGTCGAGGAGGACGAAGATGTTTGTGATCAATAAATTGGTTGATTGTAACCAACAAATTGTTTAATTTGTGACGAATAAATAATATGTAGCCTATTAAATGTGATTGTGACTTACAATTTTTAACTTGTGATCAAGAAATAATTTATGATCAATTAATTTGATGATTTGTGATCATTAAATAAGTTGTGACTTATAAAATTTATGATTTGTTACTAATAAATAGATTGTGACCTATAATGTTTTTAAATTTTGTGACTGATAAATAAATTGTGACCTATAATTTTTTTATATTTGTGAACGAGAAATAATTTGGAACATATAAAAATTTTTATTTGTGATCAAGAAATAATATACGACCTATTTTTTTTTTTAATTTCTGATCGAGAAATCATTTGTAATCAATTAATTCAATAATTTGTTATCAAATTGTATAGAATTGTGACATTAATATATTTAATTAGTAAAATATATTTTTAATTAATTATTTCATAAAATAAATCTTAATAATATCTGATTTTTGAAGTTTTAAATCTTGTTTCCTTAGCTTTAAAATGGATCATAGTTAAACTCTTAAATATGAAAATTTTCCAAATTAAAATCTACATTTTAATTTAAGTAAAACCGAACATAAATTTTAATCACATATTGCATGAGACTCACAATTTTTTAATCACACATTTTATCAATTTTTATCAAAATTTATTAAAAATTTGATTTTAATCCTCACTAAACAAGGGCTAAAAATGAAGGACAAAAAGAAGATTTTTTTTAAAAACTCAAAAAATAAATTTTAATCACACATTATGAATCAATTAAATCTCCATTTAAATGAAATTAGTATTGTGTGATTGAATTTAGTTTTGATTGTTGTACTCAATCAAATGGTTGAAAACTTGTACGTATTTTTTGATAGAAGAAAGAAGTTTTGTTGAGTGTTTTTATTTACTTTTTTTTTTTTTTTTAATGTGATGACCTATTATTTTACAGTATTTCAAATTTTCCAACAAAATGCACAACAATCACTACTTTTATTTAAAAAACCTAATAAACCAATTACTAAATATTTCCCAAAAGTTAGGGCCCATTTAGTTTGTATTTTAGTTTTCAGTTTTGTATTCATTTTTATTATTTTGTTTTGAGGGTTTGTTTTAAGATGCCAAAAAAGTGTTTGGTTTGTCATTTTAAAAATTTATTTTTTCAAAACAAAAAACTAGAAAGTACATTCGATTTGAAATTTTTAAAAATTATTTTATAACATTTATCCCATGAAATTTGATCATTCAGTAAAAATAGAACAATTTTATGTTAATCTATTATCAAATAATATATACATTTTAATGTTGATGAATCTTAAAATATTTTTTTCTTGCCACAAAAATAAAATAATTAATTGAGTTCAAAATATAGAAAAATAACAATGTGCACTGAGAATATTTTTATGTGTTCATTTATATATATATAATCAACAAGACCTTGAACCTTTTTTATTTTTCTGGAAATTTTTTATAATTTTACTTTTTTCAGAATTTTTATTTGTACACAGGATTTTACCAAATGAAAAAAATAAGAATAAAGCTATGTGTACATAATACTTTACACAATCCTTTACACCCCCCTCACATGGAGGGGGGGTCCACACATAATAAAATAATCGTGGGCCCCCCTCCATGTGAGGGGGTGTAAAGGATTGTGTAATGCATGAGGTGTACATGTAGCATCACCCAAAAAATAATGGTCTTCTTGGACATGTACATGAGAACTCCTGTGCATATGGTGAAACTCTTATAACAAAGAATATAATTGATAAGCATGCTTCATTGTCAACGGTTTAGAATAAGAGTGTAAGGTAGATCGTCTTGTCTATCCCAGCATGAAGTTTTCTTCCCATTTTTGAAAGACGTTAGTTTAAATGAGAAACAAAAATTTCAAAGAGGCCCAACTGAGCCATAAACTTCAATTCCTAAGCCCGGTAAGACCTTTGCAAATCCTCGACTCTATAGAGGGCTTGGTCGTGCCGTTATTGCGTCCCTTTGCTCCTAACCCCTTACCAGGGGCATAGTTGGGGGAACAATTTTTTTTAGCCATCAAAATTTAAAGGGCCGTCCTACATGTACCGAGGGGCGATTAACGAATGGTGTCCCCCCTCTCACATCGAGAGGTGGGGCCTCGGCTCGGCATGGCATTTTTTAATGCGCGCGGGACCCGCAAATCATGTGAGAAGGGGGACACAATTCAGTAGTCCCCCCTCGGTACAAATATCATTTCTCAAATTTAAATAGGCTTGATCAAGTGCTGCCCCCTTCCTCTGCTCCTGCCCCTTGTCACACGCAATAGAGGTGGGGGAGTTGTCACATCATCAAGTAAGACTACTAGCAATGCAAGATTTCTTCAATTTGCACTATGATAGTGCAAACATTAGCATGATACGATCAAACTTACATGTACAAAATAAAAACGGGTTAAATTTACCAATGGTTACTCAATTTTATAGTTAGTGTTATCATAGCCATTCAATTTAATTTTTCACCCAATTTTCTACATAGTATTACCATGGTCACCTAATTTGATTTTATTTCACCATGGTCATCCAATTTCATATAACATTTTACTATGAACACCAAATTTCTTTTCATCATTTTCATAAATTTTAAAAGGTACAAAACGGTAACTTTGCATTATATATATATATATATAAAATAAATTATTTTTAAAAAATTAAACTAAATACTTATTTTAAAAAACAAAATAAAAAAAGAAGTTACTTAAAAAAACAAAACAAAATAAAAACTTATTTTTTAAAAAATGTTACTTTAAAAAAACTTATTTTAAAAAAAAGTTACCTAGAAAAATAAAATAAAATAAAAAGTTATTTAAAAAAACATTTCTTAAAAAATAAAATAAAATAAAAAATTATTTTAAAATAAACGTTTTTAAAACCATAGCCATTTAATTTGATTTTATTTTACCATGACCACACAATTTTATATAACGTGTCACCATAACTACCTAATTTCTTATATCATTTCACCATGACCTCTCAATTTCTTTTCACAAATTTTAAAAGGGATAGAACGGTAACTTTGCATTACATATATAAAAAAAATTAAAAAAAAAACTTTTATTTTTTATTTTTTTAATTTTTTTTATATATGTAATGCAAAGTTACCGTTCTATCCCTTTTAAAATTTGTGAAAAGAAATTGAGAGGTCATGGTGAAATGATATAAGAAATTAGGTAGTTATGGTGACACGTTATATAAAATTGTGTGGTCATGGTAAAAATTTTAGTTTAATTTACCGATACCAGACACTAAATATAAAGTTGGATGGTCATTTGTAAAACAAAATCAAATTGGGTGACCCTGATGACATTAAGTATAAAATTTTGAGTGATCATTAATGAACTAAACCCGAATAAAAACTAATCACCAAAGAAAAACCAGTGCTAGTAAAAAGTAAAAGAAAAAAGTGCTTTTCATCTTCAGATGTTCATAAAGCAAGCCTAAAAGGCTTATTACACTTTCAGGTGGACGCAAACATCTGCAATAAGTAGTCAAAGAAAATCGCTTGACTAGACTGGAACTGTCCTAATGTCATTACCACCTTGTGCCCTCAATTCTGTTACATTTTCATCTTCCTCGTTCTCTTTCGACATTTCCTCCAACGATTTTCCCTTCGATTCAGGCACCAACAACGTAAACAACATTCCGAGGAAGTTGACACAACCGAGTACAATAAGCGCATTCCTAATACCAATACCAGGAGGATATCCAGCATCAGTCTTGTTTGGATCAGTAGGCTGTGCTGCGTATAAAAACCCGAACGCTCCAATAATGGCTCCTGCCTTGCCTGCAGCTGCTGATATACCATGGCACGTCGACCTAAGCCTGGCCGGGAAAATTTCAGCTGGGACGACAAATGTGGTGGCGTTTGGACCGAAATTGGCAAAGAAGAAAGTGAGAGAGTACATGATCACGAATCCAATTCGGTTCTCTCTATGTGTCCAGTGAGTGTAAGGAATGGCCAAGGCAAACATAAACACTGTCATGAAGAAAAATCCCATTAATTGGATTGCAAATCTTCCGATTTTGTCTATGAAGAATACTGTAAACCAGTAGCCAGGTACAGTACTGCAAAGAGCAATAAGAGTTTGAGCCCTTGCAATTCTGTAAACTTCATCCAATGCATTCATGGTTTGAGCTGGAGGGATCCATCCAATTGCACTAAAAATATCCTTCTGGAAAAGATTTTGACTGTAAAAGGCGATATCCAGTAAGAACCATGTACTTGTCGTTCCAAGTAAGTGAAGTCCATGGCGCTTAAGGAATTCCTTTGTAAACAATCCAAAATTATTCCCTTTTTTCTGAGCAAACTCTTCAACTTTTTCCTGTTCTGCCTCTAGTTCAACTTGCAGTACTTTGGACATATCAGCAGCGGCCTGTTTGGCATTCTTGGCAACTAAGGCCGTGTAACGGGCAGTTTCAGGCATCTTCATGCGCCAATAGTAAGTGAGAGCGGCAGGAAGTGCACCGAACATAAGAATTATACGCCACACATAGTCAGCTTCTGGAACAGTCGAAGCAAGAGCGTTATCTTGATATGCAGGGGCAGGATATCCCGCCTTAAACGCTGCAGAAACGATAATTGCCACCATTCCACCAGCCAAAATCCCAAAACCTTGCATTGCGAAAACTGCAGCAATGAACGCTCCACGAGTCTTCTTGTTGGCATACTCAGACATGATTGTGGCAGAAAGTGGGTAGTCACCACCAATGCCAAACCCGAGCCAGAATCGAAAGAAACAAAGTGTAGCCATAACAGCCTTAGGCTCGTCTCCAAAAGAAAGCCCAGAAGCCACTGACGCGATGACCATAAGCATAAGGGTCATGCCGTAGACCTTTTTCCTGCCAAGTTTGTCCCCAAGCCACCCGAAGAAGAGTTGTCCCGCAAGTGTACCACAAAATGCGACACCATTGACAGCAGCCGAAACATTGGGAGGCAAATTCCCCGGCTTTGCTGCCCCGTTTTGGTGGTAGTATATGCGGCCGAGCAATTTCGTTACTAAAGAGATGCAGAAAAGATCATATGCATCAGTGAAAAACCCCATACCAGCAATCACAATTGCAGTGAAGTGGTACAATTGAGTTTTCGCCGCATCAAGTGCATTAAGCACATGCAATTGGTCTCTAGCCATGACTACCTCTCAAACTCGTATTTCTGGAAAACTGAACACAATTATCAGTACCAAACATGAAGATATTTGACAGTTATATATAAGAAACAACAGGCTTTCACCTCATTAGTCTAATAATTTGAAGAAGACAAAATCAGGGATATTTTGGAGACTTTATGCATGCATACAAGTTTTCTAAATTGACTGCGACAAAGGGAACATCTGTAGCAGAAAAACTGGACTCATAAAGATAAATGAGTAAATTTCTACGGAGAATGCGCTCATCATGTTTGAATCTTTGATCCTGGGATAATAAAATATTGCAATTAATGGTCCATTTTCTTGTAACTCGGGACTCTTCTTGGAGACCAGTTAGAATTCCAAAAGCATATCAAAACGTGGCTAATTTTCATTGAGCTCTGCTACTCAAACTGTTACTTAAAACAGGGTGTGTTTAATTTCCCTGTCCATAGCCGTGTTTGAGTAGCATTAGTCATTTTCATTAGATGTAGCAGTCACTAAAGGGCCCGTTTGACAACTCTTTTAAAAACCTAAAAGGAGCTTTTAAAATTTAAAAGTTATTTTTGAAATCATTTGACTAATTTTGTGAAAGTGCTTATTCTATTTATAAAAGTTTTTAGATGAAACTGATTCAATGTGTTTTCATACATAAGTTTAGGTAACTTCTTTTTAAAGATCTTCAACAGAATGTAAAAGTAAAAACAAAAACCATGCCGACTAGATCTAGAGTGGCAAAAAACAATTTTTATAATCGACTCTAAATTTATTTAAAAAATGAATAACATGTTATCACGATGTGGAAGTATCCAAAACTGCCAGAGAAAATGTCAAGAGAAAGCATAGAAGGAGACTTTTCAACTGAAGAAACAAAAGCATGTGAACCCCTTGAGCTAGCAGACAACATAGTAATTGTTGTGAACATGAATTAGTGTAAAAGACAAGGGAACCTACAAAAGGCCAATACATCATTTCATGGGTTGTTGTAGACTAGTTCAACCCTTTGTAATCTGTACAAATGTATATTAACCTAAACATGTGACAGGTGTATTATCATCCACAAAACCAGAAGTAAATTTTGAGTTCCATTTGATATTTCAATAAGAGAGAAGCTATATGTAGAAGGACCCTCACAGACAACTCACATATGTGCTGAGTAATTTTCTTTTTACTTTTTTATTGAGGTGGGTCCCACCCACCTCATGTGAGAGGGAACCCCTACCCCTGTACATGGATATTAATTCTTTCAATAATGTTACTTGTATAAGCATGAACAACAATGTGATTGACAATTGGTGTGTTGGCAAAAAATTATTAACTGCAAAAATAACATTTTGTTAAAATTGTTCAATGAGAGCATGTCATGTGACATTCTGTCAACAAAGTTATCAATATGTTTGTACACCAAGCATGATAAGACTCGATGAAACAATTGAAATATTGTGTACAATCATGTTTGGTGTACAAATATTTATGATAACATGCTATGTGCCATGTTGTTATTGGACAGTTTAAAAAATAGTTTATCTTTTTAATCAATACTTTTTTACCAAAAATAAAAGAATTATTGTACAAATAGATTTATCCTATGGAAAATGCTATACAACCGAGGTTGACAACATCGGTTGACAACCTCTCACATGGGGGGATCCATCTCGATTTATTGAACATTTTAAAACCGAGGTGGACCCCCCATGTGTGTGATTGTTAACCGAGATTATCAACCTCGGTTGTACAACTAACATTGTCCTTATCGTATTGTGTATGTCAATTGTTTTCAATAGAATCTAATCCGTGCCAATCACACTCATAAGCATTGTCCTTTTACAGATGTTGCAATTCTCGAGAACTCATTTCTTCGAACTCAAAAGACTATTCAAACTATGTAGGCAGAAGTAGATTCAAACTTGGCTACCTACCACATAAATGCAGTATTCTATCATTATTTCAAAATTTTTAATTTCTTATATACATTTTTCAATAAAATAATATAACTAGTAAATTCAGAACTTTTTTTTAACTAAACATACTTCAAAAAATTACTATTTCAAAATACATTTTTTTTTTCAAAAACACATTTTAATGAATTTCGAAAAGAACACGTCTCATTTAAGAACTCTATTCTCAAGATTCAATTGATAAATGCCCGTGACTTCAAAAAGTCAAACATAACGAGGGGGAAAAAAGCATAAATCCTTTGATTTCTCATTTTTCACGTGACCCCTTAATCCCTCAAAAGGGCATGTTTGAGCTGCAGTACAATGAGCAAGATTTTAACATTTTTTTCTCATTTTATATTGTCTATAGTTGATAAGTGTAGTTTATACACTTATTTGTGGTCCTAAATCATGATATTTTATTATATTTTGGATTAAATTCTACCTAATTTATGTTATATTGTGTTTTATAGATAAAACTTTATGTTTAATGACAAAATGGAGAAAAGAATGCAAAAGTGACGAAAAATAACAAAATTTGAATATGAAACCTTGGAAAGAAATATTACATTAAATGAGTTCGAATTAAATGGTCCTTAATAGACTTGCATATATATATATATCAACAAAGACAGTTATTAAAAAGATCAGGAAAAATAACAAGAATATGCTGTGAAGATATGGAA
>CAIGRT010234046.1:0-18080 GCA_903798405.1 Fraxinus platypoda
AAAAATAAATTAAAAATCGAGCCGGCTCGGCTTGCTAAGGCTCGGGCCAAAGCTCGGGCCGAGCCTTATTTTTTTGGTCGGGGTCGGCTCGGCTCGGGCCCGAAAAAAGTTCGGCTCGTTGACATAGCTAACCATATATATATTTGACTCTTTATTATGATTTAGATTAAGTTAGACAAAGTTGTAAATACAAATATTTGTATTCTTTTTCCATATTATATAAATCTCAATTCTCTACAAATTATTTTGTTCTTGTATTCTTGTAATTAATTACTTCATATTATGGCTGTAATCTCTTATTTTGTCCAACAATTTGGTATTGGATTAATCCGGAATAATCTCTATTAGGTTTTTAGGTGTATTGGCAATTCTTTAGACGAGGATTATGTAAAAGAATAGAATTGTTACAAAATAGTTGTAAAAGTCAAGGAGTCTTTTGGAGGATAGTATAGCCCCTGAAAGAGACCAAAATGTTCTAAAAGATCACATATGATCAAGGGAATGCAATTATGTTCAAAGAGTGTCAAATAGACTATACTATCCTCCAAAAGAGTATCCAATAGCCGCACAAGTTATGTTCCAAATTCTCAATCGCAACTTGCAATGCATTTTTCACATAGAAAGATTGGAATTTGGACAAGCTATTTCTAGAAGAATTGTATTCTTTTTATGTTAGCTTTTTAACGCAATGCGAATCACCTCAATCGAACATCAGAAGATAAATTTATGATAAACATACTGACGCCTTCTTAGTTGCTGCTCGCCGTCGACGATCAAAAATCTGTTTTGCTTCAAATACTTGATTTTTCAATCCCTTTTCATCCTAAACATTTTTTTCTATATATATATATATATATCTTACCCTATGAACATCTAAAAGGGTGTTTGATCATTATTTTACAACTTCATAACATCATTCCAAGATCCAAGAACACATCTAAATCTTGAAATTAACCTTTTGATTCTTGAAATCAATCAACCACGAGTTTGGGAAAAACGTCGAAATTCTTATAATCCAAAACATCCACTTCCTAGATATTATCAGGAAGGTACTTTCTCAATAACCTTCAGAGGTTGCTGAAATTTGGGAGATGTTGGACCAGAAACATATGAAGAGTACAAGAATGAGGCGTGCTTGGTGTTCCATAAGAGATAGACAATTATAGAAGATCGAGAGCATGTGTGAGTGAAGCACGTTCCAACAGATCTTGGAGATTGCAGGAATTAGATTAGCGAGTCTAGTAAGTTTTCTAGGTTGGATCATACTGTAAGTTTTTATTGTGTATAGTGGAAACTACTGGCTTGGTCCCGGAGTTTTTACCCAGTTAAAGATTTTCTTCATCATCAAATCTTGTGTTATTTACTGCTTTATTAATTATTGCGGCAATTCAACATATGATAATTTAACTTGATTGACTAAACATCTAGAACAATTAAAAAGTGACTTGTTGCTTTGAATTGATAAGTTTTAATTCCGTATTATTCACGTATTAGGTGACTTTAGGGTTGAACTAGTAACTTTCAAGTGGTATCAGAGCCTAATAGCGATCATTGACCCAAAAATTTGTCTAGATTAGTCAATCAATTTCTGATTCGGGATCTGAGTGTGATATGGAAATTCGGGAGGCTTATAAACAATTATTTGAGGAGAGTTTTAAGATTAAGAAGGTGAATAAAGTTGTACTTATAAAGGTTAATGCACTTGAATTATAAAAAGAAGCTTTATAGCCAAACTTGAGGAGTCAACTAGATATTTGAATGAATTAAAGGTTGAGAAATAGTCTTTAGATGTTAAGGTTAAATCTCTTACGAGTGATCTTGAAAAATCAAATGCCCAACTTCAAACTTTTTCTAGAGGATCTAAGAAAATTGATAATATGATAGGTTTGAACAAACCAACTGGGTATAGAAAAGATTTTGATGATAATGAAACAAATTTTCATACTACTTCATCTTCTAACAATAAGTTTGTACTTGCCTCAAAACCTAATGTTCAAATCTTGGAACCTAGAGCTGTTCCTAGGTTCATCCTCACGCGTCACCATTGTGGTAAGATAGGACATATAAGACCTAAGTGTCGCAAACTATTGAATAGGAATAATAGGTGAAGAATGTAGGTGTCCGAGAACCGAAATCATCGGTACAACATAAGTTTCCTCCACCTAAGGTTCAAAATTTGAAATCTATGATTGTTTCTAAATTTATTCCTAGATGTTTCAATTGTGGTGAGTTAAGACATATAAGGCCTATGTGTCATAAATTTCCGAATAGAAATAGAAATCAGAATTTCACTAGAGCTAGAAATCAGGATTTTGATAGTCGAATTGATTTCCTCACTACTCAAGTGAGTCATTTGATCAAGTTAATGACATTGTTGACTCAAAATAAGTCTTCCACTAGACATGTTTGGGTGAAAAAGTGTGATTTTGTAAATTTTGAAATTGATCGCGGGGTTTTTAAAGGTAAGAGCGTTTGTATACCTAATTGATTAGGTACTTTTGATGCATGCTTATATTTTTTAATTCATTCATTCATTATTGCATGCATCTCATTTTTTTGTTTGATTTTACTTTTTAGGTGGTATGATTTAAAAAAAAATTGAAAAAAAAAAGGGTGAAAATTCTTTACTACATCATGCTATATGATTTACTTGAACATGTATATTGTGAACAAGTATGAGTTTAATTGATGTGATGTAACATATTTTTTATTACTTTGTTTAGGTTTATATGGAGTAATTAGTATAGATTTCTTCATGTACCATCTACACTACACACAATATGATCTTGTGAGTAAGTCTTGACCGAATGTATGAGATTTGGGATGACCGTTATCTGTTAGTGAGGTGACTTTGAACATGGATTGGCCTTAATTATTAGACATAAGCTCGAGTATATCTCCTTAAATAAAATAAAAATGTTTCATCTTATACTCTTATTCGAAACCTATTTGACTTGAGTAATTAAGTTCGAGGGGTTTCTCATAACCTGATGCCCTACGGTCAACTGACTTGGAGTCATCGACCCAAAACTTGTTACATGGGTCATCTTAATCACTTAATGGAGAAGAGTCTGCACATAAGATGTGAAAAATTGAAGAGAAAAATGATGAGTTTAAAAAGAAAAATATAAATTGTGTGAAAAAGTATATATACTCAAAGTAAGGAGAAAGTAATAATGTACATAAAAAAAAGAGCTTTATGTATATGTCGTAATATGCATTATTGGTTTGACTTTCATTAGTAAATGAATAAACTTATTTAACAATGATGTTTTACATGTCATTTCTCACAAATATAATGTTTGGAGTCTCGATCACAAGGAATTAGTGGCACTTAACACACATTAGTCACTTATACAATTTACTTCATTAGACTTGAACTAAGTATATGTGAAAGTTTATTGATCATTGATTATACTTGCACATACTATCAACTGTATTTTTGAGTTATTATATATTGTTGTTACCTTTCATTTGTGAAAAAAAGGGGGAGAGATGATGAGATGCATTTAAATTTTAGTTTATTTTAGTTTATTTTGTAGTAAGAGGAGATTTTTTTGAATGAAAGATGATGTTTTTAAATGCTTAGCTTTTTTGAGTTTTGATATTTTGTGATATTAATGTTTTAGTTGATGTTTTGATTAACATTAGTATTGTTTCTCAATTATTATAGTCCGTTTCAATTATTATATTTCCTGCATCACATGCTTTTACACTTGGTATTTGAGATTTTGATTTTTACTTGTACTGTATAGTTTTGTCGCATAATACCAAAGAAGGAGATTGTTATGTATTTAGTTGTATTGGAAATTCTTTAGACAAGAGAATTATTGTAAAAGAATAAAATTGTTACAAAGTAGTTGTAAAAGTCAATGCGTCTTTTGGAAAGTAGTATAGTCCTTGAATGAGTCCAAGATGTTTAAAAAGATCATGTATGATCAAGGGAATTTAATTAGAAGTCTAAAGAGTATCAAAGAGCCGCACGAGTTATCTTCCAAATTCTCAATTGCAACTTGCAATGCATTTTTCACATAGAAAATATTGGAATTTGGACAAGGCTATGTTTAGAAGAATTGTAACCATTTGAGTTATCGACCCAAAACTCGTTAGTCACTTAATGGAGTATCAGGCCAAAACTCGTTACACGGGTCATCTTAGTCGCTTAATGGAGAAGAGTTTGCACATAAGATGTGGAAAAATGAAGAGAAAAATGATGAGTTTAAAAAGAAAAATATAAATTGTGTGAAAAAGTATATATGCTCAAAGTAAGGGGGATAAAGTAATAATGTACACAAAAAAGAGCTTTATGTATAGGTCCCAACATGCATTATTGGTTTGACTTTCATTAGTAAAAGAATAAACTTATTTAACAATGATGTTTTACATGTCATTTTTACAAATATAAAGTTTGGAGTCTCGATCACAAGAAATTAGTGGTACTTAACACACATGAGTCACTTATACAATTTACTTCATTTAGACTTGAACTAAGTATATGGGAAAGTTTATTGGTCATTGATTATACATGTACATACTATCAACTGTATCTTTGAGTTATTATATATTGTTGTTACCT
This sequence comes from Fraxinus platypoda, assembly GCA_903798405.1. Classification (NCBI taxonomy): domain Eukaryota; kingdom Viridiplantae; phylum Streptophyta; class Magnoliopsida; order Lamiales; family Oleaceae; genus Fraxinus; species Fraxinus platypoda. The sequence continues at coordinate 4,577 of CAIGRT010234046.1, forward strand.
TTCATTTGTGAAAAAAGAGGGGAGAGATGATGAGATGCATTTAAATTTTAGTTTATTTTTTAGTTAATTTAGTTTATTTTGTAATAAAATGAGATTTTTTGAATGAAAGATGATACTTTTAAATGCTTAGCTTTTTTGATTTTTGATATTTTGTGATATTAATGTTTTAATTGGTGTTTTGATTAACATTTGTATTGCTTCTCAATTATTATAATCTGTTTCAATTATTATATTTCCTGCATCGCATGCTTTTACACTTGGTATTTGAGTTTTTGATTTTAGGAAACATGTTTCAAGAAATACAAGAGACAGACATTCAGTTTGAGTTTTGGTATATTAGTTTTGTTGTTACATCCTTGACTTGTATTGTATAGTTTTGTCACATAATGCCAAAGAAGGAGATTGTTATGTTTTTAGTTGTATTGACAATTCTTTAGACGAGAGGATTATTGTAAAAGAATAAAATTGTTACAAAATAGTTGTAAAAGTCAAGGAGTCTTTTGAAGAGTAGTATAGTCCTTGAAGGAATCCAAAATGTTTAAGAAGATCACATATAATCAAAGGAATGCAATTAGAAGTCTAAAAAGTATCAAAGAGTCACACGAGTTATACTCCAAATTCTCAATTGCAACTTGCAATGCATGTTTCACATAGAAAAGATTGGAATTTGGTCAAGGCTATTTTTAGAAGAATTGTAGCATTGGAGTTAGATTTCCAACGAATTTTGAATCGCATCAATCGGATATCAGAAGAAAAAGTTTTATTAAAAATATGATCAAGGGAGACAGTAGGAGCACGCAGTCCAGGAGGACTAAGGTATAAAACAGGAGTGGGAATTTATTTTAAACGAGCACACCTCCAATAGGATCAAGGGGGATTGCAGGAATTGAGGTAAGAAATTTTACATGGTAGACGGGTTTGGACCGTACTATAAGTTTGTTTCGATTTAATTATTGATCAGTAAACTGCCTAGTGTTTTTATCAAGTTGGGGTTTCTCTTCGATCTATAAGTTTGTTTTGATTTATACTGAATTATTGATCAGTAAACTGCCAAGAGTTTTTATCAAGTTTGGGTTTTACTTTGATCATCTTTGGTGTTCTTCACTGCTTTAATAATTAATTGTGGTATTCAAACTTAGGACAAATCGACTTGTCTGATCTAACCATCTAGAAACAATAAAAGTGATTTGTTGTTTTTAATTGTATAATTCCACATGTTGGTCTAAACATTCGATAATTTAAAACTTTCAAGTGATATCAGAACCTCAGTTGTGATCCTTGACCATATTTGTCTAGATGAGTCGGTCATTGTATGTTCCTCCTTATTTTGATGGCAGTAATTATGTCTATTGGAATGTTAGAAAGAGAGATTTCCTTAAGTCTATGGATGAACGGGTTTAGATGAGTGTTTAGAATGGTAAACCTCCCCATCTACCACAGTTGCAGGTGTAGTTACCACTACTGATATTTCCACTAGGTCTAAGAAAAATTTAGATGAGTGTAATTGGAACATTAAAGGGTTTCATGCTCTATTTATAACCCTATCACCTGAAGAGTTTAGGCGTGTGTCGATACGTGAGACTGCAAAAAAAGTTTGGAATATTCTTGAGACCACATATGAGGGAACCAAAGCTGTTTAGAATTCTAAATTACAGATGTTGACTATTAAATTTGAGGAAATTAAGATGAGAGATGATGAATCTTTTGATGATGTCCGTGCTAAACTAAATGATATAGTCGACTCTAAATTCAAATTAGGTGAGCAAATTTCAGAGGCTAATGATATCTCTACTGAGAAATTTAGATACCTTACTAGGAAATTTAAGAAATTCCTTAATAAGAATAATAGATCTTCTGATGTATATAAGGGCGATTCTAGTACATTTAGGAAAGATAAACGTGAGTAGAGTAATACTCGAGATTCTAGCACATCTCGATATTTTTTTTATTCATTCTTCTCTGTGTTTGACATGATTATTACTTGTCTTTTCTTTGTTATTCGTGACCAAATTTATTTCAGAGAGTTGATTATATAAGTTAAGGGGAGAATTTTAAATTTTTTGATTGATATATGACTTGGGAGGAGTCATTGGATATATTTGCTGGAATTTTATTATTGATATAATATTGTGTTTTGTCTATATTGATATAAAATTCTATTGTTTGTTTCTAAGTTTATAATTCACGTGATATTGCATGTTTCGATCTTACACATATTTTATTATGTGTTTTATTTAATTTAGTTATATGATTTTTTTTATATATATAGTTTCTTCGTACTTTTCATTTGGTATTGTAGTTTCCATGTGTTTCAAGAAGCAGGTTGACCAAGTATTGAAATTTTTTAGATAAGTTTATTTTTGGATAGTTTTGGACTTTTTGACTTTGAAATAAATGATTTTGTCACGAAATGCCAAGGGGGTGATTGTTAAGTCCAAATTATATAATTAGCAATTTACTTTGTCAAAATCATATCCTAATTGAATTGTATTAGGATTTAATTATTTTGTAATCAAAGTCAAATTAGGATTAGGAAAGTCCAAATTATGGTAAAATTAGTATAGGGTTGATAGGGTCTAAAAAGAAGTCAAAAAAATCTAAGAAGAAGATCAAGGTTTGGACTTGAAGAAGTTGAAATCGGGAAGACGCAATTTCGTTAGCATGTCGCCCAGCCGGCGCTCGAGCGGCAGAAGCAGAATTGCCGTCACCTGCCTAGAGCTAGACTGGTGTTCGAGCGACAGAAGTTTCGCTTGCATGTCGCTCATCTAGTGCTCGAGTGACGGATCGATGTCCAGAATCCTGTTTGCTTTAAAACACATGATTTTTATCCCTATTTCAACCTAAACACCACACACACACACACACACACACACACACACACACACACACTCTTTCTCTCTCTCTCTCTCACCCACAAATCTAACCCTAGACGTGCACCTCTCTCTCCCATTCGAACTCTCTGAAGCCNTCAAACACTTGGTTTTTCAATCCTTTTTCGTCCCAAACACATTTTCCTATATATATCCTACCCTATGAATGTCCAAACGTGTGTTGAATCATATTTTCCATAGAGATCATTCCAAAACGCATTCATTGATTCAAAGATTCAACCACCATATTATTTGAGCTATAAATTCATCTAAACTTTGATTTGTTGATCTTACCACATTGTTTAATTTTAAACCACAAGATCAAAACATATAAGATCTATTGATCAAACAGTAAATCACCTAATCTATCGGAGGTAAATTGATACCAGTGGTCCAGAGCGGTTGCAGAAACACAAATTCAGGAGGACTAATGTCAGGTACCGGAGTCGGGATCTGGCACCAAGAGTGAGCAGTCCAGGAAGGCTAAGGTGTAAACCAAGAGTCATGATTTGTTTTAAAGGAGCACGCCTCTAGGATCAAGGGAGATTGCATGAATTGAGATCACAAGTTCTATGGGGTAGACGGGTCTGGACCATACTGTAAATTTGTTTCGATTTATAGTAGATTATCGACTGGTAAAATGATTGGAGTTTTATCCAATTGTGATTTTTCCGTGATCATTTTTGATCTTCTTTATTGCTTTAATTTTTAATTATGGTATTCAAACTTAGGACAAATCAACTTGATCTAATCATCTAGAAATAATTAAAAAGTGATATGTTACTTTTAATTGTATAATTCCAAACTTTCACTTTCCATTTCTTTTCTTGGAACGACATAAAAATCCTAGTTTCATTTTTCTCTTAAAACCCACATTTCTATTCATTTTCCATCTCAATTGAATGAAGGATTGAAAAACATGAACGGTATTGGAAGAGGGAGGGTGGACGTGATAGCCAGTAACAAGTGTTCAAGGCCTTTAATAGATTTTTCGTCTTCATTCGGAAGCCTCCTATCTTTCTGGTTGGAGCCCATATTCCTGGTTTCCATTCCCACTGAAGTTCTTGAATACCCTGTGAAAACAATTAAATCAAATATCCCATTTTCCGGCCGTCATTTGCGTTTCTAGACTCTCTAAAGGTGACATTTACGATTATTTTGAATTTTGTATTACGTGTATTTTGTTTTTGACTTTGTGAGCAGTTATTGAGAATTGTTTGGATTAAGGGAAGTTAGAAATGCAAGAGCAGCTGAATTGTAATGCTTAATGTTTATTGCTTTGGCTGTATACAATTTATAGATTACAAAGAATATTCTAGAGTGTACAACTGTAGTTAGATCCATAAATTATGGAGGATGTTGGAATCTATTTACAACAAGAACGCAATGCCACTGTTCTGGTGTAACTAAAAATGGACAACAAGGATAGGCTGTTGATGACAAAACCGTATAGACCTGATGTTGTGCTAAAGTGGATGAGCTGATGTGTAGGTATCTGATGTGTAGGTTAATTCTTTACACCCTCCTTCAAGCTGGACGGTAACTCTAAGCTTGTCTTTTAAGAAGACGAACCTTGAGTGAGTGAGACCTTTGGTTAGTAGGTCAGCAATTTGGTCTGAGGAAGACATATATTTTACTTTCAATTCCTTTGCAAGAACTTTGTCTCTGATGAAATGAATATCCAATTCAATGTGTTTTGTTCTGGCATAGTATACTGGATTGTCTACTAAGGCTCCTGTGCTTATGTTATCACACCATAATATTGGAGTCGACACTTGAGGCAGTTCAAGTTCCTTAAAGAAGGATTGAATCCAAGATATTTCAGAGGCTGCTGAGGTAAGTGCTCTGTATTCTGATTTTGTGCTTGATCTAGCAACCACATGTTGTTTCTTTGATGACCAAGCTATTAAGTTATCTCCCAAGTAGATGCAGTATCCAGCCGTTGATCTTCTATCATCGGGACATGAAGCCCAATCTGCATATGAGAATCCACTTAAATTTAGTATGTCATTTCTCTGTATCCAGAGTCCTTGATTTATTGTCTCTTTAAGGTATCTCAGTACTATTTTCAAGACTTGCCAATGTATGGATGTTGGTGATTGCAGGAACTGGCTAAGTTTATTAACAACAAATGTGATGTCAGGCCGTGTGTGTGAAAGGTATAGCAGTCCCCATACTGCACTTCTGTAAACTGAGGGATCTTTCAGTGCTTCTCCATTAGTTTTAGATATGGTTTTGACAGCGGGAAAAGGAATAATACATGGCTTGATGTTCTGCGTTCAAACTTCTTAAGCAGCTCAGCAATGTATCTTGTTTGAGTGAGATGAATTCCTGAATCATACCATAGCACTTCAATTCCCATAAAGTGATGAAGTTGCCCCATATCCTTCAGTGCAAATCTCTTGTCCAATTCCTTTATAAACTCTTGCACTATCTTCGTGTCATTTCTTGTCACAATGATGTCATCTACATATATAAGTACAAAGATAATCTGTTTTTCATTTTTGAAGTAAAACAGGAAAGTGTCAACTATTGATTGCTTGAACATCCAGCTCATCAGCATTGTTTTTAACTTCTTATGCCAAGCTCTAGGTGCTTGTTTCAATCCATAGAGTGCCTTTTCTAGTTTGCAAACATGATCAGGTTTTGTTTTATCTATGAATCCTTTCGATTGATTCATGTATACCACCTTTTCAAGTTCACCATTTAGAAAGGCATTGCTGTCCACTTGCCTAATTGTCCATCCTTTAAAGACTGCCAGAGTGAGTATAATTCTCAGGGTTGAAGCTTTAATGACTGGGCTAAATGTTTCATAAAAAATCAATACCTAGAGCCTGATGGAAGCCCTTTGCAACCAGTCTTGCCTTAAACCTTTGAACTGATCCATCCGTGTTTCGTATTATTCTGAAAACTCACTTGTTTCCTACTATGTTGTATCCTGGTGATGGTGGCACAAGTTTCCAAGTTTAGTCTTCATCAATGCATTGAACTCTTCCTCCATAGCTTTCTTCACGTCCTTGTCCAAGGGAGCTTCATTGACATTTTTAGGTTCTGGACTATTTTTAACTGATTCACCAAAGTATACTTTGGGTTTAAAGATTTCAGCATTTGCCCTTGTGATCATGGGATGTTTAGTCAAATTATTTGCTCTTTGTTGGTTCATATCTCCCAGTTTATTGCCAACTGATTGTTGATGTTCTGATTCAAATCTTTCAACATTCTGAGGTAACTCAACTTCATTTCCAGTTCATTCACACTTCTGGTGGAAATTTCATCACTGTTTTCAACCTCACCAATGCTCAAACCTTCATGTTGAGTGTCACTTAAACCAAGAGGTGAGTTATGTAGAGCGTTGGTTGCTTCAGGATGAATTGTATCAACTGGACTTGGTGTGGAATTCAAGCTGATTTGTTGAGGGGAAAATTGAAAGTATGACACAACTGCTTCAGGTTCAGCAGAGTTGGATTGATTTTTTTATTGAGAATAATGACACAAAAGGAAACTCAAGTTCATTGACCACTACATGCCTTGAAATATAGACTCTTCTTGTTGAACTAAGGCATTTGAAACCTTTATGTGATTCACTATAACCAAGAGAAACACACTTTGTTGAATGAAAGCTGAATTTGTGTTTTTGGTAGGGCCTTAGGCAAGGGTAGCAGGCACACCCAAAGATTTTTAGGAGTTTGTAGTCTGGTTCTTTTCTGTAGAGAGCTTGAAAGGGAGATTGCATTTTGAGTGTTGGTGTCGGCATCCTCTTTATAAGGCAAGTGGCAGTTTGAAAGGCTTCCCACTAGTATTTTAAGGGTAATTTGGCTTGAGCTAGGACGGTCAGACCTGTTTCCGTTATGCGTCTGTGTTTTCTCTCAATTCTTCCATTTTGTGCAGATGTGTAAAGACAAGGATGTCTAAATTCAACCCCTTCTTGTGCTAGGAACTTTGTGAAGGATCTATATTCTCTCCCCCCCCCAGTCAGATTGCAGGGTTCTTATCTTGCTAGCAAACTTTTTTTCAACCAATTTTTTGAATTGGACGAACACATTCAATGCCTCATATTTCTGTCTTAAGGGATATATCCAAGTGAATCTACTAAAGTCATCTAAGAAGGTTATATAGTATTTAAAGCCTATGTGGATTGAATTTATGATTAGCCCCATAAATCTGTATGAATGAGTTCCAGAGGGGTTTTAGCATGTGAAGTGGATAAAGAAAATGGTAATAGATGAGATTTTCCAAACTAACAGGCATCACAAAAAGTCTTAACTTTATTTTCTTTCACCCTTTGATTACAGGTTTTGAGCACTTGAGACACCACTTGACTAGATGGATGTCCAAGTCTCTTGTGCCATACATCAACTTGGAAATTTAAAGACTCTTAACTGGACTCTTGACTAGAACCGAGAGAGGAGGCATTGCAACAATGTTCATTTGGATTAGCAGACTTCAAAGAGTGAAACTTAGAGTTTTGGTGAGAAAAGTCCAGTTGATACAGCCCTTCCTTAAGCTTCCCTTGCAGCATTATTTCCCTCGTTAGCTTGTCCTTAACAAATCATCAGTTAGAGTGAAATTCCATATATACTTGATTATCAGCAGTCAATTGTGAAACACTAACAAGATTTTTCTTGATTTCAGGCACATGTAGGAGTTTGTTTAACATAAGCATTTTATCATTCAAAGTTGGGATGTGAGTGTTACCAAAGTATGAGATATGCAATCTATTTCCATTTCCAACCATGATTTTTTCCTTACCAGTATATTCATTGGCTGAGTCAATATTTTCCTTTTCTACTGTTATGTGATTGCTGGCTCCTGTATCAGCAAACCAGGTTGGATCACTTACAGTACTTGGTGATGTGATAAGGGCTATTGGTGAGGGTCTATAGAAGGTCCTCTGGCTAGGTGATGTATCTTTCATTATAACTGTAGTTGCAGATGTTGGCCTTATGTCCAACTTTTCCACACACTTGACATATTGGTTGTCACTACTGCTTGAGTTTCCTCCTCTGAATCTACCTCTTCTTCCACCTCTAAAGTTATTGTAGTTTGAAAACCTTCATCCAAAATTTTGTCTGTAGGACTTGATATGGTGATGATTAGAGCATGATCTTTGAGAAAAATTGACAAACGTTTGATCAAGATTAATTCCTGACTGAGTTGATGAGTTCTAGTATGCTTTCAAAGGTCATAAGAGTTGATTGCAGTTCTCCCCAAGTAATATGATCTCTACTGTTGATTTGGACAACAATTGGTGTGTACTCTTCATCCAATCCTGCTAAAACAAGTCAGAGTGAGGGGCTGCTTTGCCAGCTATTTCAAGATTGTCTGCAAGTAGCTTGACTTTGTTCAAGTATTGATCAATACTCATAGTTCCTTTCCTTGATTTCTGAAGTTCGCCAGTTAAGAAAGTAATCCTGGATCTGTTTTGGACTCCATAGCTTTCCTTTACTGTAATCCATAGTTCATTGGAGTTTCTAGTTCCCATAACTCTCATAGCTATGTCAGGGTTCATCGAAGAGTAGAGCCACCCCATTAGTAACTGATCAGTTGACATCCATTGATCATACTCAGAATTTTTTATCATTTCAACACTGGTTCCTGCATCACCAGTTTCTTGAGTGGTTGTAAATTCTGGAGGACACACCTTTGTCCCCAGAATATAGCCTTCAAGCTTATGCCCACAGATGATAGGGAGAATCATGTTTTGCCACTGCAGGTAGTTTTTTTTTTAATCAAGTTTGACTGCGGCTATTTTAGTCAGATTTACACCAAAAGGTGAGAAATGGTTGCTTATCTGCATTGGAGCAACGGTACTACTTGAGCTGGACACTGGACTAGGGTTGGGATCAACGTTTTGAGGTGTACTACTGGCGTTGGCCATGGTCAATGCTCTGATACCAAGTTAGAAATGCAAGAACAGCTGAATTGTAATGCTTAATGTTTATTGCTTTGGTTGCATACAATTTATAAATTACAAAGAATATTCTAGAGTGTACAACTGTAGTTAGATCCATAAATTATGGAGGATGTTGGAATCTATTTACAACAAGAAAGCAATGCCACTATTCTGGTGTAACTGAAAATGGACAGCAAGGATAGGCTGCTGATGTCACAATCGTATAGACCTGATGTTGTGGTGAAGTGGATGAGCTGATGTGTAGGTTAATTCTTCACAAGAGAATGCATCTACAATTTTATATTGAAGTTGCAAAAGTGCATTTGGCATCGCTCGCATATGGTATGCAGATTGTTATTAGATTTCTGTTGAACCATGTGTTATGTGAAGAATAGCTGGGGAAATAGAGGAATAAGAACTACCAGACAGAAACAGAAAGGGGAAGAAGAAGAAGAAGAAGGAACCAACGGACTCAACTGATTTTTGAATGGAACCCGAGTCGTTCGGTACTAATTGAAACTGTGTCGTTTTATTCCAATAATTGTTGTTATTTGTTAGAAATCGTCTTTTACTTTTGAGTTCGGAAAGCTCAACTTTATATATGTATACTTGTATATATACAGCCATGTGCGAAGAAGGAAGGGAGTCGGTGATTTTTCTGTCAAATTGGTTGTTAATTGAAGTGATTCAATTCAATCATCTCCTTCTCGTTCTTATTTTACATCATTTAATCCCTCCCCCATTCTCTTTTACTTTGAATTTAGTATCATAAATTCCTTATTTCAGCTGGAGTAAATTCCAGTGTTGATTTGTGCGAAGCTGTGTTTGCGAGTTGTAGTTCAGCTCATGTTACCATGTTGTCTAAAAAGTTAAGGGGCGGAGAAACACTTTTAGTTCCAGATGTTAAAATGAAAAAATAGACTGGTAATCTCTGATATGTTATTTGCATATATGGAAATGTTTTGCAATACTGAATGTAGATATCTTGTGTTTTTCTGCAGAAGATAAATTTGATAATGGAGGGTTTATGTTTAACTATGTTTATCAGATAAAATCTCTGTCTGGGTTGTTATGTTAATATTAACATCATCTCTATTTTCTGCAATGCTGAATGTACGTTCTGTTTTTGTGATGAATTCCAGTTGTCAATATCGTATGGTATTCTGAAAAAATATGAAGAAAGAAGTCTTGTATTCAACTATGTTTATCTACCTATACATGTATCTGTATTCATGACTGTGTTGTCAATTTACTTATTTTGAGCGCATGTGTGTATGCACTTTTTTTACACATTGTTCATATAGCTGATTGCTTATTTTGCTATGTTTATGTTATATACAGAAGCAAGGAAACAGGTGAAGGAAGCGACAGAGAAATTGGGAGGTCAAGATAGCCCTCATCTCCATTTTCAATGTACCCATTTGGAGGTTCAGATATCCCATCTCAATATTTATACTCTGATGCTTATTCGGCTAAACGAAATTACTTGTTTATGATTAACAATATATGATGAATTTTCAAACATTTATAGTCATATTAATTGTTGAATAACGAGTTAATTACAAATTTTAATTTGGTAATGAAGGCAGATTGTTTCATGTAAAATCAGAAATAAATTAAGATGCTTGGATCAGTTTTCAAATTTTCTCCAATATTATGGTTATACAAATAAGATGCAATTATCTTGCTGATGCAAATATGCAGTCTACTCTCATGATACTTTTGTTACCCCTTAACACTTCGTACAACTCTCATGGACGCAAGTTTGAGCACGCTTTGAAACATGACCAAGAAATGGTCTATTTTTTGCTACAATATGATGGTTTGTGGATAGCGTCAGAAAGAAGGGTAATAAGTTCATTTCCTTCATTTGTTGATTTCTCACAGTGACAATGAATTGACTTAATTAATACTACTTTACTTTTTGTCGACATGTAATCTTGCGTTAACCCTATTAATACTGAGTTGGTTGCCAATACGTAACTCCATGGACTCGAAAGCATTGATTTCATTTTTTGTGTTAGATAACATTCTTTTATTGTTAACGTTAGCTGGTAAACTTAGAATTTGGACCATGTGCTTATGCACATAAACATCAACTTTCGTGGCAAAAAAGAGGTCTAATCTGTATTGGTTGCTGTTGAGCTTGGAGTGATACTTCACACTCTATCATCATTGAAGATATAGTAAATGGGTTTAAGGTGACCTGTCATATCATTTCTGTCAGAGCAGATTTGGCTTAACAACAGCTTGTCTCATATAGCCCATTTTATGCACAATGTTATGAATTTTTGCTTGAAATTGAGCAGCATGGGCTTATTCTGATCTTGAATTGAACAAAATAGGGATTTTACTTTCAAACAATTGAGTGGGTTTTTTTAATTTGTTTTAGTGAGGTTGAATGAGTCACTTTATAGTGTTAATCGTATTAGAGAAACGGGTGCCCCGAGCAATGATTTGAAGCGGCTTGCTCAGAATACTGACAGTGAGAAACAATCTCTCGATTGTTCACTTTGAGCATAGTGGACAAAATGACTTGCTTGGAAGACCACACTTATGGTTTTCAGAGAGAAAGACCAAAAGAACTGTAGCTTCACCCTTTTCTGGTCAATCATTTCATGTTGATAATGATGTCTCGGCAGAGCTATGTAGTAAGGTAGAGTTAAAAAATTTCCCAAGGAACTAAAGTTTTCTTCCTTGCTTAGTTGAATGAGATATAGAATACCTATATATTGCTCTCAAAACGTCCGTGTTAAATTGTTTCTCATCTCATTTGATAGCTGACTTAAAAATTCATTAGTTTACTCTTCATGATATTGCAAGTGAAATTCTTACATGCTATATTATCATAAACCTGAAGTTTTGTGAATTCAACTGTCCAAGGTGACCCGAGGAATTCTCTCAAATATGTGTATCTATTGTATAGGTAGCTGACACAGTCTCTGTTGAAGGTGCTAGATTACTGGATCAATGGTATGTTGGCTGTGATTCCAATTATATTGTATGCGAAGGACCTTCTATTCGAAAAGCTCTTGGGCACTCAAGTAATCTTGTTACAGTAAGTGTTCTAATGTTATTTATGAAGATTTGAGAGATCGTGTAATGTTCAAAACAGAGTAAAATCTCATTTTTGTCATTTATGATGACGTTGTCACTTGAATTTACACTATGCTCCCTATTCTTAGTTCACTTGCTTAAATATCTGATGTACTGTTCTGGTACATTTTTTGGTCATCTATAAACTAATATTTTGCTTGCCTCAGCCAGCATGGGTTATGAAGTCTGCAAAGGAAATTCGTGTGCAGAGGCTTGTACATTTATCTGCAGATTTGGCTAGGCAAACTGAAGTTTGTTTGACAAGATTTGGCTAGGCAAACTGAGGTACGTAGGTTTTTCACCATTAATTCTTTTTCTTTTCTTGTTCTCTTTGTTTCTTAACAGGTCTTTATAACACTTGATAAGCCTGTAACTTTAAATCATAAGTTTTACAGACAGAAAATTTTATTAGCATTTACAAGTCCATGTATTTGGAATGCACGAAACATAGATTGGTGGAAGCCAGTTGGCGAAGATTCTTATTTTCCTTACATGTACATTTCTTAGAGTGATTGTGATGCAGGAGCGTATAACTTGTTAAAGAACAATCGAAGATTAAAAAAAGAAAGGAAGTTCAAGAAGATAAGAATTGAAAGCAAAGAGAAATCAATCTTCATTCATATAATAAGGTTGTGAATTACAATAAATAAGCTCCTCTATTTATCGAGCAAATAAGCTAAAGTTAAAACTAAATAAAACTCTAAGAATCAAACTCTTATTATCAAATCCTAATTAACTTGTATCTTTATCTTTATTCTTGTCATAATCTCCATAATTTCTCCCTGGTTGACAGAATTCAACTCCGGTGAGGTTGACAGGAACTTCATACTCCAAAGACGTCTATATTTTATCTCGACAAAATATCTATATTGAACCTTGGACAACATCAACTGGCTCAACTCATACCAAGGAGGGCGATCATTTTTATGAACCAAATAACGAAACTAATCACGTGACAATTGAACCAAACCAAATGATGGAGTTCATGACAAGAATAAAGATAGAAATAAATTTTAGTTAGGATTTGATAATAAGAGTTTGATTCTAAACATATTTAATTAAATTAAATTAGATAATATTAGTTATATTATTAGAAGTTTATTTCCTTATCACTTCTTTTAATTTATTTGCTCTATAAGTAGATGGGCTTATTCATTGTAAAGATTGATTTCTCTTTGCCCCTCAATTCTTCTCTTCTTGAACCCCTTTCTTTTCTTAATGTTCGATTGTTCTTTAACAAGTTATGCGCTCCCGAGTCAATTTGATATCAGAGCAATTCATTCTCCTTTGGCCTATCCCTTATCAAATCCAAAAAAATTCTATCTCTATCTTTAATTTTTTCATGATCTCCATCAGATTGTAACCCTTGAGATGTTTCTCGGTTAGCCTACACCAAGGACTCCTCCTATTTCTGGCTACAAAATGTTGTATCTGGGGCCAACTCAATTCATGATATTAATCTGGTGTGCAGCACGGTTAAAACCGTCAAAATTTCAAATTCTAGTTAGAGGGCATCAGGTATTAGTTTTAGAAGAACTATTAAAATCATTCTTTTAATCAGAAAACTAGTTTCCCACTGTGCAGTTTATTTGGTTTTGATTGGGATAGGTCGGATTACTAGTTGGAGTTGTGACATTTTTGTTGT
>CAIGRT010234063.1:0-14414 GCA_903798405.1 Fraxinus platypoda
TTAGAAAAAATATTAATATGCTCGGATCGCTGTTAGCAATGTTGGAAATACATGAATTATATATTGTTTGAATACCACTTGATGAAACGAACCACCGGAATGAATTGTTGAAGTTATATGGCAAATAATGAAGTATTAGATCAAGTAAAAGAATAATAAAGACAAGAAATATGACAGAGAAATGAAGAGATTTTATTGACTCAAAAATAATGGAGAAGAGAGAAGATTACAATGGATCCTATAATTCTAGTAATCTATTTTCTCACATTATAAAATTGTATGGAAATGCCTAATATTTATAAGGAACATGTAGGGGATGTCCAAACACTCGTAGTAGAGTTATTGATGAAGTAGGATACTAAAAAATCGAGTCTAAAACAAATTTTAACTCTCAATGGGCTTTCAAAATAGAATTTCAACTTGACATAGGACTCCAATAGCATTCCAAATTGAATTCTCCTTGACGTGCACTTCAATTAGAATTCTTCGATACTTCAAACAAGGAATTTGGGTCATGCTCAAATTCTAACATATGTATATAGAAAGGATGTTGACTATAAAACGAGTGCCACCCGTGGTCTCTAATTATCAAGAGAATGCTTCATCCGAGGACCTGGAAAGCAAGGCTACAGGTTGCGGCTGCAATTGCCTTGGAAACTACTGCTTACCTGGTATATTTTTAATCAATTAGGAATTCGCCCACATGCTTAGTATGAATTTTTTACGATTTCTTTTGAGTACGTTGTCTGATGACATTATCTATATTGTGATTCAGCTAAAAGGTTTTTCTCTGGTTATTATAATTTGTTGATATTACTTCCAATTATTCTTGGCTTTCCAGATTCTTGATTTTGTGTTTGCTTAAGTGTTTGTTTCATTGTAATGGTTTAGTAGGAAAGTTCCTGTAGGCTATTATGTTGAGACAACAAAATCTTTGATTCTTAAACAATTCAACTGGAATAGTTTTCCTTGACATGCGTTTAATACGCAAAAAATCTGGCAATCCATTAGCTTTCCTTGTTAATTAACCAGCAATGACTGTTAAGAGAACTATCTAATTTTTTTGTGAATTGTTCAATTGAATTGATTATTTGTACTTTTTCAGTTTCTAAACTACCTCTCTATGCATTCAAGAATGCAGCGCAGGAGAGAGTTGAGAATGGCATTGACTTGTCTTGTCTTGTGGAAGAGAACCTCTAATGTCCTTTTTGAGTAATTTGTTGTTGGGATAGTGGGAGGAGCGTGAGTAGGGGCCTTTTTAGGTATGACTACCACATTTGAGACAAAGGTCATTCCAAGCAGACATGGTCTTATTGCACAGCTAAATGAGGGACGCCACCTTAAGAAACGAGTGACAGAGTTTCGTATTGATCAGGTTCTTCAGCCATTTGATGATAACAAATTTAACTTCACAAAAGTGGGCCCAGAGGAAATCCTCTTCATGTTGGAATCAAGCAATGACAATGAATTGCATTACTTTCCGAGTTCAGCAGTTGATGTTGCTTCTAGCTCACACAGCGTTGTTGCCATCAATGTAAGTTATTTCCTTACTTCATATGGGTTGCATACTATGTAGTGAGATAGATTTTGAATTATAGAGTGCCCGCATTTTGTTTTGTCTGGTGAGTCCTATCAAGTATGGGCATGTACTTCTGATACCCCGTGTTCTTGATTGTTTCCCGCAGAGGATTGATCATTAGAGTTTCTTGCTTGCCCTTCACTTAGCTCGAGAAGCAGCAGATCCCGCTTTCAGAATGGGTTATAATAGTTCGGGTGCCTTTGCCACCATCAGTCACCTCCACTTCCAGGTGCCGACTGATGCTAGAGTAATAGTATCTAAGTTATTGGATTATCCTGTGTCTGGTCTTATTTTTACAGGTGGGTGCACATTGCACAATTTATCTGATGCAGTTGCCGACTCCTGCATTTTCCTGCAAAATAATAACATTCCTTTCAATGTACTAATAGCTGATTATGGCAGAAGAATTTATTTGCTACCTCAGGTAATTTATCTCAAAATTGCTTAGCTACTTTCGTGGCATGTATCTGTGAATTATCAACAATCATGTATTATCAAGTCTTGTGAAACATGGAATATATGAGTTATTTTCCCGCAATAGAGGTTACTCTAAGAGGTGCCAAAGTTATTTTCCCGCAATAGAGGTTACCCTTAGAGGTGCTAAAGTACACCTATAAATGTGCTTGCAAAGAATGATACATTGTAACTCTGTTATGCTTTTAGTCTGATTTCTTACTGCTTATTTGATCATTGAGAATATTGGTTTTGTGGTACATACCATCATTGCAAGGTAACAATTACCATGGCATGGAGAAGAACTTGAGTTCCCAAATTCTACCACTTGCCATCATGTTATATAATCTGGAGAAAGCACACCTCCTTATTTGGTTTTGATTACTCTTGTTAGTCATAAGATGTAACTTAGCTTGCAGATTGTTCATTGATCAGTTTATACTAATATGAATTTAGGAGAACATTCTTTTCGGTGATTAATATATCACACTTGGTAAAAATGAGTAGCATATAATTATGTAGCATATATTTTTCAATATACACGAATGATTCTGAGATTTATTATGTTATGAAGTTCTAGATATCTTCTCCAGTTTATGCTATCAAAATATTTCTGTATTGCACTAGAAGCTAATTGTGACTTTTTATTGATGAAATTCTAGTGTTATGTCGAGAAACAAGCACTTGGAGAAGTAGAACGGAAGCTTCTGGACAGTCAAGTGAATCCTGCTGTTTGGGAAATCGGTGGACACATTGCGTAAGAGAAGAAAGGATTACAATGAAGCGTCTGAACAATATGATTGAAGACTTCTTTCTGAGGTTTCTTTATCAGAAAAGAGGTTTCAGGAGGTGGCGAAATTTATTGCTGAGGCGGCCGGTTTTCACCAAGCAGATGATGATATTACTGCAACGCACGAGTGTAACCAAGAGTCTGATGTGCCACGAGCCGCTTCACATCTACCAAAAGATCGTCTCGTGCAGCATTGATTTTATATAGCTTGCAATGTGAAGAGCCTCTTTCTTTTATAGCGATAGGTTATTTTATGAGTAGGAAGCTTGTTTAGGTTTTTAAAAAACTTGAAGCTTGCTCGAAGGTCGTCGTGACTGGTTTGTTGTTATAGTGACAGTTAGAAACAATATTGTGAACCACACTTTTAAGTATATATTTCCCCTCGATCTATATATATATCTAATGTGCGTATTTTTTTAGCCCCTATTTGATTCCCATTTTTTTAAAAATCATTTTTTTTTTCAAATAATCATATTTTTCCAATAAAATAATTTAACACGTAAACTCAAATTTTACATATTCTTAAAAAAATCACTATTATAAAATTTATTCTCCCAAACAATGACACTCAAACAAATCCTTAGTATAACAGGGACGAATTCTTGGTAAAATACTTAGCCAAATTTTCACCTATGATGGCACTGAGATTCCACTCAATTAGCCCACGAATTTGCACAATACACACGAAAAAAGATAAAGACGGCTTTGTAAAGGAACACAGAATTTACGAACAAACACCCAACTTATTTATTACTCCACAATAACACAAGAACACGAAGGAACACTGAAAGAACACCACACCCTCTCTCTATGTCTCATCAATCCAAACCTTCAAAATATATAGAGCCAAAATTCGTGTACAGTTAACACTCTTAACTGTCAAAGGGATAAATCCACCCACTATGACTAAAATGGCCAGAAAACTTCATTCCACTACATTTCCTAGCAACTGTCCATACGTTCCACCTGTATGGACCATGAAAACTGCCCAACGCATGTGTCAAACATGTGATTGATTTGGACATTCAAATTTGTAGACTAGAGCACACTGAACAACAAGCTAAATCCGTCCATGCCTTGCAAATTTATGCCAATCTGCAACACTTTGACACCAGCAAAATTGAAGCATCATGCCCACAAATTGAAACCCATATTTTTCTTTGTTCCGAAATCCGAAGTGTGCACCATCAACACACATGTCTGCAAAATTTCAGCATGAGGCAAGGCGTGCCCATGCCATTGCGCATGTCAACCTTTAAGAGGCTGACAAAAATTTCCCACCGGAAGAGTCTGACGTCCTCGTCGGAAGAGAATCAAGATACTCCTTCACATTATCCTCAAACTGCTCCCTTTCATAGGTTGCATCAATCTCGCTACTACCCTTCCACAAGACAAGATAGTTTGTTCTTCTATTTTTTTACTCGTCCCCATTGTTCGATGACCCAGAATCTTTGCCACCTCCTTATTATACTATTTTCTGATCATAGGAGGAGCCCTCTTGGCCTGCAATCGATCTTCTCCCACCTAATTTTCAATAAAGGGCTTCAAATAACTCACGTGAAAAGTAGTATAAACCTTCAAACGTTCAGGTAGCTTCGACCGATATGCTACCTTCCCAACACGTTTGATTACTTCGAAGAGACCGTCATATTTCTGAACCAGCCCATGATGTGTGGTCTTGCTACTAATCTTCTTCTGAATCTAGGGAGTTAATTTCAACTTCACCTTATCCCCAACCTAAAACTCCACATCTCTCATGTTCTGATCAACATATTTCTTCATTCATCGGGCAGCAATCACAAGGCTATCCTTAGCTTGCTCAATCATCTCATATTTATCTTGTGCAAACCGAAAAGAAACTGGATACACACTACGTCCCCCTTGTTTTATAATCTCAAGAGGCGTCTTGGGCATATGCTACAGAGTTAACTCAGCCGAACACGTACCTGTAGCAAAGGATTGATGTAGATTGTAACAAAACTGAGATGTATCAAGCAAGGCAACCCAATTTTTTTTACACTTGTTGTACCATAATGTCTAAGATATTCTTCTAGCAATGCATTTATCCTTTCCGTCTGACCATCAGTGTGAGGATGATTTGCTGTTGAAAACTTCAATTCAGGCCCCATCATGTTAAACAGCATGGTCCAAAATTTGCACGTAACCCGAGAATCCCGATCACTCACTATATCCTAGGGTATTCCAAAGTATTTCACAACATTTTTGAAAAATAATCCAGCAGCAACGTCAGTTGTACTCTCATGCGGAGCTAGAATAAAAATTGAATGTTTTTGAAAACCTGTCCACAACCACCATAATGGACTTAAACCCATCAACCTTCGGAAAACCTGAAATGAAATCCATAAAAATCGATTGCCAAGACCGCTCTGGAACCGGCAAAGGCTGGAGCAAACTTGTCTCTTTCCTCATTTCTGTTTTATTCTACTGGCACACCAAACAAGATTTCACATATGTATCTACCTCGTCACCATCTTTGGCCAGTAATTGATTTCGAGAGCACAGCCAACATATTTTCGATGCCAGGATCACCTGCTCACTGTGGATCATGAGTTTTCTTCGACAGTACTTGCCTCAGTCATCCACCTGAAGGCACATATAATATGCTGCCTTTCGTATAGATCAAACCGTTTTCAATCAAATACCATCTTACCAAGCCATCTTTAATTTCCCACAACAACTTGGCATAAGCAACATCCTTTTCAACATACTGTTTGATTCTGTCAAGAAAATCAAATTCGGCTGTCATCAAAGCCAATACATAAGCTTCCATGGATTTCCGACTGAATGCATCACCAACTTGATTTTGCTTGCCATGCTTATGAACCCATACAAAATCAAACTTAGCCAAAAACTCCTGTCATCTCACTTGTTTTGCCGACAACTTCTTTTAGGACCTGAAATATGTGTTGGCTACATTATCCATTAAAACGGTGAATTTCGTTCCTAACAAATAATGGCGCTAAGTTTGAAGACAATGAACAACCGCCGTCATCTCCTTCTCATAAGTTGAATACCGTTGTTTTGCCTCATTCAATTTTCGATTTTCAAAAGCAATCGAATGGCTTCCAGTACCAATACACCTCCAACAGCATGGTCAAATGCATCAATGTATACTTCAAACGGCTTCTCAAAGTCAAGAAACCACAACACTGGTTCAGTTGAAACAGCATGTTTTAACTTCTCAAAAACTCGTTGGCACTTATCGGCTCATTCCCATTTCCAATCCTTTTTCAGTAAATTCGTCAAGGCGTTTACTTTCTTGGAGTAGCTTTGAATGAAACGCCGATAGTAGTTCGCTAATCCAAGAAAATAATGTAATTCAGCAACCTTGGATGGACTTGGCCACTCCGTGATAGCCTTTACCTTCTTTCTATCCATTTTGATTTTTCCTTGACCAACCCAATGTCCCAAAAACATCACCTCTGAATGGAAAAATTTGTATTTCTCCTTATTGACATATAATTGACGTTCTCTAAGCCATAAGAACACCTTTCTCAAGTGGAAAACATGATCACCTACTATATATGACAATATCATCCAAGTATACCACGACAAAATTATCCAAAAACTCATACAATATGTTGAAATTCGACCTCTGAAGTCATTAAGTACTGTTTATTGTATGCATTAAGATCATGCTAATGTGAGCTTGGATATTTGACGTCAGCTCGTATTAAGTGATTACTGAGGTCTGAAGAGACATAATGATTGAAGATTTCTTACACATTGTACAAATAGCTAATCGACAAGTGATATCTGAAAGACCCTTCATTAGCGCCCTCTAATTCCACCAATCACATGCCTAAGCTCTTTTTCCTAAGTAGTTCATTAATTTCTAGGGACCACGTGTAAGGTTAACTCATGATAACCTGACAAGTCGAGCTCACTAACCAATCCAAATGTGTCAATGTTGTACTTTCTCAGCTCGGTACTATAGCTGAAAGGACAAAGAAATGAAGAATACATGAAAACATTTCCCTGTAAAAGAGAGAATGGAGGCCTTGAAGAAGAAAAAGATAAAAAAGAAGAAGTTCTAAACACTTCATATTTCAAATATCTCCTTGAAAAAGAAAGCAAACACTTGTAGTTACAATGGTAATTTGCAAATCATTATCAATAAAATCCTTATATATGTTTTAAGTAGGCTTGAATCTTGTTGATACAATTTTCGACGTCAACAATTTGGTGCTAGAAGAAGGGCCATAACTTGTAAAAGTAGCCTTATCTCTCCATAAAATCTATGAAGAAATACCACCATGGATGGTTTTTCAACATCTGGAAATCAATCCTACACTCGTCCTGAACAAACCAACAATCCACAAAATATTGGAAGAAGACGAGGTCAAAAAGAAGCCGGTGACCCCCAGATGACCATGATGAGGGAAGCTATTGAAAAGTTGACAAATGCAGTCAACAAGTTGGAATGAAACCAAACTCACATTCCACCACAGGACACTGAGGTGGAATCCGGAGAGAACCAAATGACCTTCCACCATAAAGACTCTCCAATTCTCAGGAGAAGAATCCTCCAAAAGCCTAATTGAAGATATCATGAGCTCTTCCATAACAGTAACGCTGGCTGCCAGGAAAGCTAGCATCGTATTTGATAGATTGGGCTTTCAGCACTCCCTAACACCTTTGAGTAAACATGCTGAGCCCTATGTCAAATGATCATTGGAACAACCATAGCCTGAAATCAGTGCCTTGAGAAAATGCATTGCTGATTTGGAAGCTGAGGACAAAGGAAACATGGAAGAATATCTCACCAAACGCCATTCTCCCTTGATTAAAGATATCCTTGCCGAACCTTTGTCTGAAAAGCTAAAGATGCCATGACTGATACGATACGAAGGAGAAGGAGATCCTCTCAGCCATTTAGATCAGTACACTTGTTTGATGGAACTGGAAAGAGCAAGAGATGCCATAATGTGTCATGCTTTTCCGCTGACCTTGGGAGATAAAGCCTAAAGATGGTTTAGAAGGCTACATCAAAGATCCATAAAAAATTGGAATGACCTTGCCACAGCATTCCTAGCCCAGTTCATGGGTTCTAAAGCAAGAACTATGCCTAAGGAGCGCTTGGTAAGAATTAAGCAATGAAAGATTGAATCACTTAAAAGTTACCTCAGCAGATTCAATAAGCAGTCCGTAGAAGTTGAAAAGATCTCTGACAATGCTGCACTCATGGCAGTCCTTTCTAGGCTAAGGCTTAGAACGAGGTTCTAGTGGTCTGTACATGTGGATGGACCTCTAACATACCATGAGTTCCTGAATCGAGCTGAGAAACATATAAGTGCTGAGGAAGCCACCTTAGACCAGGATGAACCTAAAGTAAATCGACATCCCTCACATCAAGCAAAGGAGAAAAAAGTGGATAAAGACTTCAGTCACGAAAAGAGAAAATACATGAGGGATCGAGGTCGTCCTAAGCCTTATCTTGATAGATTCCATGATTATCATCCACTAAATACCACCCTAGAAGAAGTCTTCTTGCAAGCAGAAGGAAAAAAACATTCCGCAGACCCCCACCTCATAAAAAGAAATTAGCAGGGAAAAATCAAGAGAGGTACTACCGATATCACAGGAACACAGGACATACTGATAATTGTAGGAATCTAAAGGAAGAAGTGGATCCTTAATTCGATGAGATCATTTGTGAGAATTTGTGGCTCAACCAGAAGAGGTTAACCGAGCTAGCAATCAACAACCTAATCAACAAAGAACGGCTCAACGAGTTCGCCAGGTCTTCAAACCCGGGATCCTTTTACCTCGTATCGAGGTCAGAACTCTAGTAAGTGGCAATCAATGCCTTAAGGATCTATAAAAAATAAGGCGCAGACAAGTACGGGATGCCCGCATCTGACAAAATTATAATGTGAGATTACCAGAGTCTGACACTAACATTGTGTCATACTCAGAATGGTTTAGATTTTCGAAAGAAGATTCGTACGGGATTTTGCAGGATCAAAGTGATACACTGGTAACAACCATGGCTGTTGCTGGGGTACAAGTGCATCAGACTCTGGTGGATAATGGGAGTTCGATCAATGCGTTGTACTCCTGAACTTTAGAACAAATGGGAATCCAAGAACGTTACCTCCAAGTTGCAAAGGTTTTTTAGTGACCTTATTGAAGCTCGAGGTCAAATCGTTCTAAGTGTGGAGTTAGGCGAACTCCTTTGCCAGAGAAGAATCTTAGCAGATTTTGTTGTTGTCGACCTTCCTTCCAGCTATAATGTCATATTAAGGAGACCCACACTGCATGAATTAAAGGTCGCCACCTCGATATATCATTATTGCATAAAGGTTTTTACTCCAAATGGAATTGGTATAGTACGCGGGAATCAAGTTGATGCAAGGGCTTGCAACATTGATCTACCCAATCATTAGATCCAAATGTTGAGAAGCCAACAAAACAATCGAGCAAGGGAAGCAAAGTTTAAAAAACCTATTGTTGCCGACCTCTCTGAGATCGGCATTACTGAGAAGCACCGTATAAATGAGATGGATGATCAACTTTCGTTTGAAGAAAATGAATCGGATTTGCATCCCTATCCTGGAATCATGGTAATCTCGATACCTATGGCAGGAGTTATCATTCCCAAAGTTCTAGTTGAGACGAGAAACTCTCTCAACATACTTTATGTTAACACACTGGAATGGATGAAAATTCCATTGAATTTTCTACAACCGTATCTGAACGTGGTTTTAGGACTCAATGGGGCCCTCACCAAAGCAAAAGGGGTGATCAAGCTCTCTGTCGAGGTTTGTGAAGCCCCACGTCGAACTAAATTGACCTTATGATGCCATCATGGGGCAGCCTCTGTTATTTGATCTCAGAGCAATTGTGTCAATGTACCACTATTCTCTCAAGTTTTCCATGCCTCATGTGTAGGGTAAGTTAAGGGAAATGGAGACATTGCCGAGAAGTGCCAGATGACGAGTTGTCCAACAAAGAAGGATATACATGTTCTCCCAGAAGTTCATATGGTATATCTGATCTCATCATATTAGACCCATGTGTAAGAGTAAAAAGGATAGCCTGTGAAGAAGCTGGATAAAGTGGAAGTCGGATCAGGCGATTCTACAAAAGAACTCAGAATAGGCTACGAACTGCAACCACCCCTCCGAGGTTAGATCATTGAGTTCCTTCAACAGAACCTCGATGTTTTCGCTTGGAATCGTTTGGACATTAAAGGAATAAACCTAGGAATCATTTGCCAAAGTTTGGGTATCGATCCAATGGTGCGGCCTAGACAGCAACGACGTCAACCTCTGAATTCAAAAAGATACAAGACCTTAAACAAAGAGGTGTAGAAGTTACTTCGTAATGGATTTATCCATGAAGCGAAATATCCAAGATGGGTTGCTAACCTAGTTCTTGTAAGAAAAAATATGGAGATTGGAGAATGTGCATAGATTTCACCAATCTGAATAAAGCATGTCCTAAGGACAGCTTTCCACTACCAAGGATAGATCAAATGGTAGATGCAATAGCAGGACACGAGTTGCTTAGTTTCATGGACGCATACTCAGGATATAATCAAATTCCTATGTATGAACCGGACCAGGAACACACTGCTTTCATCACCGACCGAGGTCTTTACTGTTACAAAATGATACCTTTTGGTCTAAAAAACGTTGGAGCCACTTACCAACGTCTGGTCAACTCTATGTTTGCCAAACACATTGGTAAAACTATGGAGGTATATATGTTGATGATATGTTGGTAAAGAGTGCGGATGCCAGGAACCATCGACGACATCTTTCTGAAATGTTCGAAATCATGAGAAACTACAGGATGAGAAAACGCATTGCTAATTTTATTGCGGAGTTCAGTTCAGATCCAATAGAAGAACTCTCTCACGACACTTCGTCGAAACTCTTCGTTGATGGACCCTCTACTGAAGCTCGTTCAGGGGCTGGAGTTGTCTTGATTAGTCCAAATCTCCCGTTATTCTGCGAAGCATTATTATTTGACATTTATAGTTCTATTTGGTATCGATTAAAATCTAAATTTTAATCTAAACTGAAGTTAACAATTAATTTTAATAACATATTTTATGGAATCCATAACTTTGTCAACTTTTATCCAAATTTACTAAAAATTCGATTTTAATCCCCACCAAATAGAGGCAAAATCACACAATAAATTTGAATTTTTTTTTTCTCTTGCTCTCTCACACTCTCCCTCACCCCTTTTACCAAAATCTTAACCATTCTAATTTTTAGAAATTTGTTTATAATTTCTGTACAAATTATCACATTTACTACAAATCTTCACTTTCCAATAAATTTTTCAAGTAATTAGAACCTAAATTTGCATTTTCTCATATCAAACTGTGTATATAAAATGTGTCTGAACTCATTATATCCAATTTGACATTTCAACTAATTAGAACCTAAATTTTCATTTTCTTATATCAAATTTTGTATATAGAATGTGTCTGAACTGATTATATCAAATTTCACTTATATTTAACTGATTGTATTTATTTGATTGATTATTAGTATTGAATATTGGCTATATGTATTCCCTTTCGATTACTTGAATTGATTGTTTGTTATCAAATATACTATAAATGTTTTAAACGTAAATATGCATTTTCTTGTGATGAGCAAAAAAATTAATAAAATGACTGTTCGAAATCAAATGGATGAAAATGATGAACCAAATATTAATGAAGAAATATTTTTTATACGTATATCAACATTTTTTCGGATCAAGAATAAAGTATTTGATTTGTACAGTGATTAATTGTGCCACCTAACTCAACATATCTGTGTCCACCCCTGAATATGTTGATATAAAAAAGCTAAAATGCATCGTCAGAAATTATAATATTTTTCTTATACATGGCATTTGAATGAAACGCAAAAGAATGCATAGATATTAAGCCCCTATTTGAACCCATTTTTAAAAACTCTTTCTTTTTTTTTTTTTTTTTTCTTTCTCTCAAACTCATTTTTAATCACATTTTTTCAATAAAATAATTTTGCTCGTAAACTTAAAACTTACTTTTTAGTCATGCATTCTCTCAAAAAAATCATTATTATAAAACTCATTTCTAAAAAAAAAAAAAGGGAGCTCAAACAAGGGCTAAATATAGGTTTTATATAACTGCTTTGTGAGGATTTCATAAGATGCATTGATTAATTTTAGTCAATGTTTGTTTTACTAAAAAAGTTGATAAATATGTAAATCACAGTAAACAATTAATTTTAAGAGCACATTTTAGGGTATCCATAATTTTAATCAAATTTTTAATCAACTTTTATCAAAATTTATTAAATTATTAATATTAACTAAACCTAATGGTAACAACGAGCCAAGTCGAGCCGACTCGAGAGCCCAAGCTCGAGGCTAGATATTGGCTCATCAAAAAAAGGCTCGACCATTTTGGGCTCAAGCTGAGCCCAAGCTTGGCTCATGTAGAGCCCAGTAAGCTCACATGCTTCTTTATTATTATTATTATTATTATTATTATTATTATTATTATTCAAATATACTAAAAATTGAACGTTAATTTACAAACTACAAAATTAATTATGAAAGTTGTTGAATTTTGCAAAATAATTGATCATTAATTTATAAACTAAAACAATTAATTATGCAAGTGATTTAATGAGCAAGTAATAACCCTCTTCCTTTTTTGGGGCTTGAGACCGACTACATTCCGTGTAGATGAAGTTAAAATTATACACGAATAAAATATTACGTATACAATTTTAAAAAGTAAAGTAAAATATTATGAAAATATTTTTACACGAGCAAGAATGGTTTACTGGGTGTCAATTTCTTCAGGTTAATCCGAATTTATTCCTTGTTTAATCCCATTATTTTTGAAATACACTTTTTTCTCTTCTTTTCAATCACACATTTTTCAATAAAATACTATTACACGCAAACTCAAAGTTTTTCCTTATTTTTAACTAGATATTTTTCATCAATCTACTATTCTAAAATGTATTCTTATAATAAAATGTGGCTCAAAAAAGCTCTAATTAGTTCTTAGGACTTTGGGTCTCATAAAGCTAAAAATTATACTAACATCAACTACTAAATGATTGGGCAAGATGTTAAAATAGTGAAATTCCTTTAATATACTAAATAATTTTAAATAAAATAAATATATTTTAAAAAGATATTTTAGCCTCTATATGAAAATTTTATAAATGGTTTAATAACAACAATAGTATTGAGACATATGAACTATGTAGATAATAATGAATAGTAGTTATGAATATGTTATTGAAATTATTGTTTGGCTTTTATTGAATTTATTAATTATTTATAAATTTATTTGTCAAAACAAAGGCTTAATCACTACACCAAATATGATCATTTGTAATACTAAAAAGGCAATACTTACTAATAAAATGTTGCTAAAGGGGTCTATCGCAACATTTTAATAAGTGAATGTTGTTATTNATTTTAATAAGTGAATGTTGTTATTGGCTAATATAAATGAGCATTGACAACATTTTTTAGAAGAATGTTGCGATAGACCCATTTTTGCAATGTTTATTAAGTGTTGCGAAATTTTTTATTTTTCGCAACGTTTATCAAATGTTGCGAAAAGTCTACTTTTGCAACGTTTATTAAAAGTTGCAAAATGTTTTACTTTTGCAACATTTTTTGAACGTTGCGAAATATCCCACTTTTTGTAACATTTTTTGAACGTTGCGAAATGTCTCACTTTTTGCAACATTTTTTGAACGTTACGAAATGTTCACTTTATGCAACGTTTATTGAATGTTGCAAAAAGTAAGACATTTTATTTTTGCAACGCTTATTGAACGTTGCGAAAAGTCACTTTCTGCAGCGTTCGACAAACAATGCGAAAACTTTTTTACTTTTTTAAATTATACACGGGCTAATAGACAGGGCCGGACTTGAGGAAAGACCCAAGAGGCCTCCACCTCAGGCCCAGCATTTTAGGGGCCCAATTTTTTTTCATTTTCCTTTTTTTTTATTTAATAAAACCCACTATCCTTGAGTAAAAAGTTTGATTCATCACTGAACTTATCACTTTGTCATGTTCTTATCACTTTGTCATGTTGTGGTCACTGAACTTCATTTTCCTTTTCAACGGTCACTGAACTTACGGCGGATTCCCTCCATCCATCACCCACCATCTCCGCCGTTTGAAACCGTCTGACGTGGATTGACGGCCGCCGACCGGTAGTCGACGGCGTGAATAATGCCCATGTTGAACGCAATTTCTTGCTGTAAAACACGTCATTTCCTCCACAATTCGAAATCGAAACACGACCTAGATTGATTTCCTTCATCACCCTCCCCCAAATTAACGGATCTTCGTCGCCTTCAATTCCAACATCGTCACCCCCAATTCATAGACTTTGGGTGGGCCGTGGAGAGAGAGGATCCCAGTAAGAAGCAAAAGCAGAAGAGTGAAGGTAAAACCTCTGCTAAGGAGACTTTGAATTCGTTTTAGTTTTAGCTTGGTTCTTACATTCAAGCATGTTTTAGTAAGCTTTTTGATGCGCACAACAAGAGGATCGCAAAAGGACTACTTTTTAGTCAA
The DNA here is from genome assembly GCA_903798405.1 of Fraxinus platypoda. NCBI lineage: Eukaryota > Viridiplantae > Streptophyta > Magnoliopsida > Lamiales > Oleaceae > Fraxinus > Fraxinus platypoda. The sequence goes on from CAIGRT010234063.1 coordinate 14,392, forward strand.
AATGCAAACTCTTTAGAGAGATT
>CAIGRT010234065.1:0-27602 GCA_903798405.1 Fraxinus platypoda
AACTCCTTATGCACTTCATCAATCTATCAACATTATTAATATGAATTTTTTGTCAACCTCATTAACCTAAAAACGTTAGTTGCAATGAAAACAATAACTCATTTAACTAAAATCACGAAAATTGGGTAACATCTAGAAGATATAAACCCATGTCCAGGTGGAGTACCAGCACCCATGTAGTGTCATGTTGACACGGATATTCCGGCCATTTCAAAGAATCCGAGCATCACTGATTATGGGCTATCTTGTGAATGTGACTAGGGATCTTTTGTAGTCTTGTCAGTATATACTAAGTGAATTTTTCTAGTATGTAGATTCTTGGGTGCACTTGAAGGTTTGGGTGTCTAGAGAATTACTGTGTGATTATAATAATTTTTCACATATTGAAATTTCGTGGGTTTTCTCCAATTTTGAAGTTTTTAATTTAAATTTTTGTTTTGTTTCAGTCAACATTTTATCCTGCCTTCTTAATATCTCCCTGAAATAAGATCTTGTAGGCAAATAAAAAAAATTGGTCTAGATTATCAAGTAAGGTATATGAGCTTCAAGTCGTTCGAAGACTTATAAGATAATAGAGTAGATATGAAGGGTATCAAATGCAATGCAGATAGATATGAAGGGCGATGAATTTTGGCTTGTCAAGCACAAGTCAAATATGTTATGATTCGTTCTAGGCACAAGAATTTGGGGGAAAAAAAAAAAGATTAATCTTGTTTTTTCGATGGAATCGCGAAACGTTAGCCAGCAAACATGATTGCACCATTTAAGCTACCAGCACATATTGCATCATTCAAGATATCAGCACATGTGACTGCACCAATCAAGCCCCATAGATCACTGTAATCAATCTTTCCATGTACATCAATATTTCTATTCTACATATATGCAGTAATCCTCATGTTAAGCACCTTAGACTGCTTCTATTTGATTGGTATATTTTATCATTGTAAGCAGTGAGAATTTTTCAATTTCTTGTAGATTGCTCGATACTTGCTCTCGAATTAATGAACTTTATTTACCAAATTCTCGGTATTCATAGAATCAATGGCTCTTTGTAGGTGTTCTTCGTTTCTTATACTCCCCCTACGTCAGTTTAAATCTTGTGAAAGGTCGTTGGTATTTTTAAAATTTTGTTGTCCTTTTCTTGGCACACAATACTATAACAAAACCACGTGTAATGAACATGTCCTTGACTAGTTCTACAATAAGCATGACATAAAGAACACCACTTTAATATTTGATTCAAACACTGAGCATCATTTCCTTTGAAAAAATAACCAGCAAACAACACTGAATTATTGCATGTGATTCGATGAATGCAAAGTAGCGACTAAAGAACAGTTTTGCTGTGTACAGAACACACACAAACAGGTGGGATTTTCTGTACATATGCAATTTCTCACTAAAGAAACTCACATTACCATCTCTATAGAAACAAAGATGGATTACACGTAGGGGACGTGGCGGCGCACCTCATAGCTTACAACGAGAGTGAGAGAAGAGTTATATAAGAAAATATAAACGAGGAGGTACTACACATTTAAATTGAAAACGATATTGCCTCAACATACCTAAGGAAACTTGTGAAAAATTTAATCACTATTTTGGTAAAGCACAACAACACAGTTGTTTGACAATAATGGCTTATTTCTTTATTTTTAGGGAGTGATACTACATATCCAACGGAGGCTCACAATTGTAATCCCGATCCACTGAACTTTTGTTCGGTAATCTGATCCAATTTCTGTGCCATCTCAGCTGGCAGATGATTCTTCCAATCTCCAACTTCGCCTCGACGGAAAAATGCTTTGTTTTCCTCACCAGATGACAGCCTCCCAGTCCTGTTGATTTCCAGGTTACTCAAAGTATCGAAGCTGCATAGCTTTAAGATTTGTTCCGCCATTCCTGATTCTTCTTCCTCATTGGAAAATGGACACCCCAAGAACTCAGCAATGCATCTAAGATTATTCGTTGGGCATTCTTTGATATTCTCATACTTCAAGAAGAGTACCTGTTGAAAACAATAATTTGTCAATTTCCTCAGTGTAAACTCTTGGATGAGGGGGTTAAAGGTGACATCAGATTCAAAATCTCGCTACCACTCATTTAAAAACATTTGTGCATGAATAAGGCCTCGAGTGATAAAAAAAGAAAAATTCAACCTACAAGTAAGGGTCAGTTGAAAACAATATAAACGAATAAATTTGCCTTCCGAAGTGGTTCAGTAGTACCTTATGTGGCTTCTCTATGCTTTCTTTCCAATAATCCAACACATGGTCCCAAAAAGGTCCGTAAATAGCCACTCCTCTACAGAACATATCGAAGGTCTCTCCAAGTGAGTTACTTCCCATTTCTTGAAGCCTTAACTTGTTAGTGAATTGCCAAAGGGACACAAAAATGTCCTTCGGGTTCCTACATAGATAAACAAGCTTGCATGAAGAATCTCGCACCAATTTCGGAAGGGAAAAAATCGGTATATGAGTTGCAAACAGCCTGGGAGAGTTAAGGGAGGAAAGATCAGGGATTTTATTATCAACGAAGAGTTTAAGTTCCAAGAATGGCACAAGGTCATGTGGATTTTTGCTGAGTAAAGGGTGTTCTTGAGTAATGGGATATTGCGTTCGATTCATTAAGGTAAACATTATTGCCTTCAGCCAGGTAGTCCCAGATTTCGGAGTCGTAACAAGGAAAACATCAGAATCGCGAGCCTCGAAATGTTCTTGACAGGTGATGATCCCTTGAAGGTGCCTCGGTGGATTCCAAAAACCTTGGTATTTGTACAGATGAGAAGCAACCCATCCATTTTCTTTGGGTAGAGAGGAGATTAAGGTTTTACATTCTTGCTCGAGGATTTCTTCCTGCTGTAAATACCTGGGAAGTGATGCACAAGTTCCAGATAGCATAATTCTGGAGAGGAATTGTGTATTTTCAAGTATTCCTCACATGCACTACAAAAGATTGGGGATTCATGGAGGGTAGTGTCTAATTTTATAACAGCATCTGAACGTCCAATCTTCTGCGAAAATATAAATTTGTCCAAGAGAAAAAAATTAAAAAAAAAAAAAAAGAGGTTTCATTTCTAATAACTTAAGGGACGTTTGGTTTGTTGTTTTTAGTTTTGTAAAATGTCCGATTCTTGTTTCGCTTTGAGAATGCATGAAAACAAGATCAAATTTATAACATAAAACTCAAAATATATTTTTGACATTTTGAGTATTATCAGTGGAAAATAAAAGTAATACAATCCCCCTCACTTGATTATGGACGATGAATATTTATTGAAGACTCTGATAAGACTCTCGTAGAACTTTTCATATAGAAATTCTATTTGCAATCAGCGATCAACCCTAATGTTTCAAACTTAATTCTATTTGGTACCTACTTCATGATTTTTGTTTTATTTTGATCTTTTTATCCTAATCTTTAATATTGATCCCGAAACTTTCAAAAGATTCCATTTTGGTCCCCCAGCCTCAGCAATCTTTAGAAATTGGTCCTCCGTAAGTTCTGGAGTAAATTTGTTGATGTTTTACCCACAAAGTACGGAAAGTGCCCAACATTGAGAACTATCTAGAGAAGAGTTAGGAATAAGAACAAGGAGAAACGAGAACCACTTAAATAGAGGATTCGATTATATTTCTTCCTTTTTCCCATAGTAACCAAGGATATATACAAACCACCAAATTTGATTACTTTTAATGGTAAAAGGGCTTGTGACTTTCCTTTGATTGCTCCCTTAATGCTTCTATCCGGTTTGCTTTCAATTGCTCCAATTCAATTCTAATAAGGCTAAAAATGTCATTTTTGCTCTAAATACTTTGAGTCCGGGTTTTACTTACAATAAAAATATTTACACTAGAGTAAGGAAAAAAATTGCTCAAATTTACAAATATAATAAAAAATTTATAAGTACAAATAAGCGTGTAAAAATATATTTAACACTTCCTCCAACATCAGGAGAAGAAAGACAACTAGTCATATTCTTGAATTGGAATTGACCCACTTGTTCTTTTTCGTGCCAAGGGCATCATTATGTGCCACCCCCTTCAAAGGCTTACCTTTTCCAACAAGTAGGAAAGCTAATTTGTGCCTTCAATGATGACTCTTTGGCCTTCGCCTTGAGCTCCCTTCCTCTCATCCCCAAAAATCTAAAAATTAAAGGGAAAGAAGAAAAATCTTAATAAAAAAAGCCCTTCACCTGAAAAGGCGGAATAATACTAGTAAGTTACCAAGTAAATCCAAATTAATTCAAAAGTCAAAACTAAAAACAGAAATGCAAACCAAACAGGACCTAAGATTTTAAATAAATCAGTTCAATATGATATATCCATGTTTATACCTTCGATGAAAATGGAAATGGAACAGTATGTGTAGGATGGCAAAAAAATCCGTTAGACCCGATACCCGTGGGTCCCGCCCCGAATGGGGCCGAGATTACCCGCCTAACCGGGTAAACGGGGCGGGGACGGGACGAGAGTCATTGCCCAGAAGCGGTTATGGGACGGGTACGGGAAACATAGTCCCCGCCCCACTACCCACCCCGTTTAAAGTTCATTTCAAATTTAAGTTTTTTATCAAACAAAAATAGTTGATTTATTATCATTTTTAAGAGAACATAAATTATTTTTAATAAATTGGTACAAAAATAATAATATTTACTAATTAAAGACATAAAAAAGTTAAAAGTTAAAAATAAACGGGACGAGATAAGGTAACAAAAAAACCCGATGGGACGGGGGTGGGAATGGCCAACCCGTCTCATACCCGCCCCGTTGCCATCCCTAAGTATGTGGAGGGGTTTGTAGAATAATAAATGCCCTCTGTATGACAAATAAATGTTTGTTTAATTTTTGACAGGTTTTTCAGATCATATGGTAATCTACTAAAATTGACTATACACAAATTTTCAAGATAAAATAGTTTGTAAGATATTCCATGGTATCTTGGGAAAATCGGGAATCCAATGTTATTTTTTCTCATTTTCAAGCTGTAATGACTTGCTAAAGTTGATAATGATGATAAAATAGTACTGCTTATCAAAACTGGTCAGAAAGAAAAGTAATAATTAACAGATGCTGTTTATGACTAATTGAGCTTTTTTTTCAGATTAATCAGTTTTATTTTCACGGGATATTAATAGTAAAATACTAACAGTTAAAAATTTAATTTTTTTATTTTTACTGATTCAGACATCCAACCTTCGCTCGACTAATCATCAAGAGTGGCGGCTTTCCCCCCCTATTCACCAAGGCAAATCGAATGCAGTCATAGTTTATACAAATTTAGGTCGGACATTCAGGAGGCGGTTCTCCTCCGAGTGGATCGCCTCGCCTTTACGACATGCGGATAAATTGCTTAATTTTTTAAGTGCAATTAGAGTTGTAATAGTATCTCAGGACTGTCTATTTAGCAGACTTTTCTGAGCTTGGCTTGTTTTACAACTCGTAATTGTCTACACTTCTCCCGCAAGATCAGTGAATGAATTACCTAAACTGCTTTGATCTCTTAGTGTAATGCTACTTTGCCCAAGTAGCCTTACAAAAGGGGGAGTGCCCACCTCACTTGGGCACTCCCCTTTTGTCATCCAACTTGGACAATGTAGCATTGCTCGATCTCTTAATCTTAATTAGCAAAGGCTAAAATAATGCTAATTAAATGCACCAATTTGATAGTAGACCTCAAATTTCAAACAGTAATCAATCAATCTCATCTTGACAACAGGCGAAATAAAAAACGAGTACATTTGGCTGAGTTAATAGAAGTCGGAGAATTAGTAGCTAATGAAGCAAGATTATGGATAATATATCTTTTCGCCTGCACCATATAAAGCAGATTTCAGGTAATCATAAAAGAGAGTGCAACTTGTAACTTATAACAAATAAATATAACAATACGTTTCTATTATTTTATTTTTTATTTTTTTTATGACTCAAGTATCCAAACTTTTCGGCCGAGTAATCTTGAACAGTGGCGGTCTTCTCCCCTAGTTCGTCACTCGGGTAAATCGGGTGCAGTCACAACCTATACGTATTTGGGATGGACATTCGAAAAGCGATTCTCCTTCTTGTGAACCCCCTTTTAAGACGTGCGGATGGGATCCTCGAAGGGGTGATAGAGCGTATCATGACTTTGTCTCCACAGGATATCTATCTTCCAATATAAATGTTGTCTTCCAACTACCATCGGGATTCGAACCTTCCATACTCCGTAAAGAACCATCCTACTTTACCACTACGTTGTGCCTGTTTTGTGTGAATTTGCATTTCAAATTATGTCGAAAATTCACTCACGTGCTTTAAAGAAGCTTCATTTTCACCTACCAAACCATATATAAAAATCCCAGAAATGCAGTGAAGAGTAGTGGAGATCAGGACCACAAGATGCTTCCCATTTAAACTCTGAATTGACATTGAAAGTTCAAAGAGTGTTTATCAGGATTGAAAGTTCAGCATTCTTTCTCCTTCAATGATGTTCTTCGTTTCCTATAACACAATATTTGAGGCCGTCATGGAAAAAAATAAATAAAGAGCATAAGAAAGAATTAGCCCATGTTTGAGTTCCATTATTTAAAATTTTTTTTTTCACACATTCTTTCAATAAAATAATTTTGTACGTAAACTTAAAATTTCTCCCTACTTAACGACACATTCTTCAAAAAATCACTATTACAAAATCAATTTTCCCGCAAAATAGGGTTACCCTCAATGCCAATATTTGAAATTGTTTGGTCACACTACACCTTAAACCTAACCAAGCTCCATGGAAATTTTTAGCCCTCAATGCCAAAGATTTGAAAATTTTTAATCATACTACTATCTTATATTTCCCGAAAAAATGGGGTTCAGAGAAACCCTTAATGCCAAATATTTGGAATTGTTTGGTCATACTACTACCTTAAACCTAACCAACCTCCATGGAAATTTTTAGCCTGCAATGCCAAAGATTTGAAATTGTTTCATCATACTACTATCTTATAACTAAACAAATTCCATGGAAATTTTTTATCCCCTGTTTGATTCCCATTTCTTAAAACTCATTTTTTCTCTAACTCATTTTCACCATCCCGGAGAAACCTTCGAGTCCATAGTGGTGGAAGAAGCAAAAAAGAGAATGTTGCTTCCTTAATATAGATAAGCTTTAGCTCTAATTCTTCGAAAATCTCGGACCCATGAATACGAGTTTACGAGGGTGTTCAGTGTGCGGCACTATATCATGCTATATTAGATCTGTCCCCAATTACGAGTGGTGTTCATATCATGTCCTTAGTGCAGCTTGCTCTTTTATTGTGGTGGTCCGCCTGTAAAATTTCATCATATTTGCAGTTATTGCGTGACCACTTCAAATCAAATACGCTATTTAATTTCTATTTGCACTTATGTCCTTAATCCCTTGTTCTTTAAAAGGCAGTGTTACTGTGTAAGGTACGATTTATAATTAAATATTTTATTGTTTAGTAGAGATCAAGCAGGGTGTACAAGCCATTTAAAATAGTGCCGAGTACTACACGAGCTCGTGAGTCTAATATGAAACGAGTCTATTATCTTGCTTTTGAATTGAAAATGCACACTTTTTTAAGATCCCAAGAACAATCGTTCTGAATAGCTCGTCAAAGTCAGTCCATTTTTAAGACTTGAAGTATCTAGAAAGTCATTTTAAATGAGGTTGAGGAGACATTTTTCATGATGAGGCGAAAGAGCCCTCCTTAATGTTGCAGATCGATGAATAAGAAACTTCATTTTAGGACAATAAAATTAAATCGGATTATCTCCAAATGGCCTCATTGGATTCCATGAAAAGGTGACCGCCATTAAAGTGTGCTCTAGTCTATACCAGAATCAAGTATACTTTGGTATGTACTACAAAAAGTTTTACTTATGAATTATATTAAATTTATTGAATAACTTTATCTAGAAGTTCAAATTGTTAGGGACTGTTCCTCTTGACAAATAAATTTGATAAAGAAATATGCCGTTATATTAAAATAATCCAAAATTTTAGATCTTTTCATTAAAAACCTTTGACATTAACCAACTATTTCTCTTAGCGTCTAAAATCCAAGAACTGAATCTTCTTCATAGATTCAATAATTCCTCTGTTGAAAATGAACATGATATCAGATTGCTCTGATATCACTTTGTTGAAGAAAACATGAGATTATAGGTACAATATGAAGTAATTGATTACAAGAATAAAATAATTTACAGAGTAAAGGAGATTTTACTAAAATATGGAAAAAAAAAAATACAATGATTTTGTGTTTACATTTTTTCTAATTTAATCTAAAATACAATGAAAAACTAATTATATATAGGGGACGTTTTATGTCCCAGAAGTAGAGTTATAGATAATATAGAATGTCAAAATCGCGTAAGAAACAAGAAACCAAATAGGACCAGGTAAGCCCGCCGTTCGAGCACGTGGTGAGTGGCCACCTCACAGCAGCACCGTTCGAGCAGTAAGTAAGTGCCAGGCGGGCAGCGTTGGAGTGCTGTGTTTCAGGTTAAATTTTATTTCCTTGAATCTTTTACTTTCTAAAAGCTTCTTTGTCATATCTTAACATCTTCAAGTCCAACACAAATTCCTAACTCTCAATTAGGCTTCCAAATAGAAATTCAATTAGGATTTCCCAAATAGACTTCGAATAAGATTCTAAAATAGTATTCCAAAAGGATTTCTTCTTAAGTCGGCTTTATTTAGAATTTCTAATTATTTTCAAAGTAGAATTTGGGTCACACCTTAATTCTAATAAACTCCACCTTGACACGAATTCCATTGCAATGAACAAATTTCAAAGATTCTCTACTTCGAGACAAATTCCACTATATGAAATAAACTCCAACTCCTTAACAAAAACACAAATGAAATTCCACATCAAAATTCCCAACTGGAAATATTCTCCAAAACTCTAATACCCGACAAGGGAAAACTCAACAACTAAGTATTAACAAAATTTCAAGCACTTGGCTTAGACATTACCAAACAGGGCTGAAACAGTGCCTAAAACAAAATCACCACAACTGAATGCATTAAAAGAAGAGACTTCGATATAACCAACACTCTTAATCACATTCAAACCATCAACTAAATTAGTAGCATTGTACTTGTGTAGAGGCTTATGATAAAAAAATGGGTCTGTTACTAGCAACTAATTACGATGGCACCGCTGATAATGGTGGTAAAGCGGCATTACCCATAACTTCTAAATTCAACTTAGATATATTTTTCAAAAAAAATACCCCAAATTAGACTCCAACTCCAAATCCACCTAGTTTCTAAAATATGCTGATTGATCAAAGATTTTTTATAGAACTACAAGACATAAAACTTAGATTTTCTATGTCTCTTCAACAAAACATGGGCTCCTTTACTAACTTTCAAAATTCCACCTTCAATAATGTACTTGTACCTTTTTAAATCAAGAGTAACTCTTCAAATTCGGAACGTGTTTCACTGCATTAAGTGTTCTAACCGTCACATCAAACATCTTTTCCTCTGAATATAGAACACCATAGACTACTTTAATGGTAAGAGTATCACGACTATATAAAATCGTGTCTTTAATCAATCTAAATCAGTGGATAATGAACACAATAAAATCAATTAGAAATCTTCTTTATCATATTTGACCTCCAAGGTCTCCAAATCAGGGACGATTTCTTAAAAAGCTGTTGAATGATTCTCAAGAGATGTATTTTCTGTCATACGTTGAGAATATATACGTTCCTTTAGATGCAATTTGCTAGTAATACTTTTCGTAATGTATAATTGCTCCAATTGTAATCACAATGCAGCGACTAACTTCTCATTCAAAACGTCCTAAATAATATTATATGAAAGATGAAGATGAATCTGAGATAGGGTCTTTCGATGCCTCTGTTGTTTCTCCTACGGCATCCAAGTTGTGGTCATCTTGTCAAAACTCAGCGTGTCGTCCAAATCCATTTGACGGAGAACAACTCGCAACTTTACCTGCCACAACGAAAATTTTGTGTTGCGATCTAAAAGCGGAATATCATAATTCATAGTTGTCATCACAAAAAATCAAGCTAGGCTCTTAACTTAGTCAAAATCTCTATCTCCCAAGAATTTTCAAGTCCTTGACTCTGATACCAATTTGTTGAAAACGAATATGATATCGGATTGCTCTGATATCACTTTGTTGAAGAAAACAGAGATTATATACACAATATGAAGTAATTGGTCACAAAAACACAAAAATAAAATAATTTGTAGAGTAAATGAGATTTCACTACAATATGGATAAAAAATATTTATCCTTTGAAAACCAAAAAGTGCACAAGGATCGTGGTCAAGTAAGATAATGATGAATAAAGTGTCGAACCCACGAGAACTATGTGTTTGACAGAGTTAAAATTAATTGCAACTTTAATCGAATAGCAAACAAATTTTGTGATTTTTCTATACTAGTCCCTAAATTATCTGTTAAATTAGTGAAAGTAAGTAAATGTGTTTTTCAAAAATGTGAGATGCATTGTTAAGATGTCGAATCCCCCTTATTATTCTATTTTTAGTGTAACAATTAAAGTGAAAATTTGAAATCATTCATGTTGGTTCATGTTCCTAATTTAATTGAAGGTATCTCTCAATAGCGATCAAATATATTATCCTCATGTGACCCTTCTATCTCTTGATGAAATATGCAAACATGATAATTCATTAACAAGTGTTAGAACACCTATTAAAATCTTATAAAACATAGAGATATATCTATATCCTCTATCGAATTTTACAATGTTTATTATAGTGTGCTTAAACCTATTGTCTCTCTCGATAATAATAAAATTCACTAACAAGTTTATTAGTAATCGATCAAGCAATTGAAAAGAATGATAAAAACGATAATAAATATCTACAAATCAAATTAAATTAAAGTCAAAATAATTTATTAAAAATTAAAAATATAATAAAAAGGGTTAATATCATCCTAACAGTGTATAAAACTAGCCTAACATATCGAAATTATAAGAAATCATATTTAAGTGAAAAGACATAACCCGAATTTTTGATAAATTGAAAAGACGAATATGAATCTTGAAATCATGAATCTCTTCAATGATTTCTTGATGAATCTCCATTTGTGCATTTTCCTCTTTGCCCAAAAATCAAGTTTGAATCTTCACTTGTTCATTCTTGTAAGTCCCCTTCAATTCTCTCATAAAATCTATGAATTTTCCCCATTTGATGATAATAATTGATGAATATTGGAGTATGAGATGTATATGAGAGGTCTTTAATATGTATTCTGATGTGACGTATTTGTAGGAGTATAAAACTAGTTAAAAATCACGTCCAAATTGGTTTCCAAAATAGTTCCAATAAAATAAGGAAAGTTGCCTTCGTGCGCGGATTTTTTGTCTCTGCACAGTCGTCAGTATTTCGATCATAACTTCCTCTCCTGATATCCGATTGGGTTGATCTAATATGAGTTGGAAAGATATTTCAAAGGGATACAACTTTTTAATTCGGACGTTTACTATACCAAAAATGGATCTCAATATTCGACTAAAAATCTAGCGATTGAAAATTGATTTTGATAGTATTTTGACCATATTCCATTCCTTTTTTCAGTTATAATTATATCCAATTGACTCCCAGCAATCTTCAAAATATGGTCCGAATCAACTATTAAATATTTGCAATTTGGTTTTCAAACTTTGGACTTTGCCATATTTCCTTAATTTTTCTTTTGTTTATTCCAATTCCTTGTTCAATCATTGAGTTTTACCTATATAACATAAAATATAACAATTCAGGATATATTTTTATCAAAAGAACTACCAAATATCGATATTTTAGACCTCAGAATAAGTTTATAAAATACACTTATCAAATATCCTCAAACTTAAATTTTTGTTTGTTTTCAAACAAAATTATAATCTAAATAAAAACAAACATGCAAGCATGTAAAAATATTTAGTTAGATAATCTAGCTTTTTACCTCAGAATTTGAAATCACAATATTAAATTTACAAACCGTTTCAAAGTCACAATACCATACCAATATCCCCTCTTTCGATGCGAATTGATGTTTGTGTGAAGAATTAAGTAGACGATCATGAATTTATAAGTTGCTTCAATTCCCGACCCTCTGTTGTCAAATATATCTTTTCACCTCTCGTTTGATTCCTACACCACCGAACTTATTCTTTTTACTCTTTTTTCAGTGTACAATCTAAAGTTAGATTTTTGTTACTATCCTCACCCTTTCTAATTCAAGTGAACTCTGCTAATTGCAAGTCAACACATCAATAAATAAGGTTTCTCCGATTCTTTGATTGCTTCGACCTCTAGGACTAAACTAAACTAATAATCCATCATCAAAAGTAAAGTCTTCTCAAATAAGTGTTTGAGGATTAACCACGGTATTTGGTGCGTATTTTGTTTCATTCACTTGTTTTTTTTTTTTTTTTTTCAAATTTTCATTTTTTTGCACTATCTTTCCCTTAAGCTTTCTATATGACCCATGTAAGGAGTTTTTGGCTGATGACTCTCAAATCAGATGGTTTTAGGGTATCAAGTTGTAAATATCTTAACATGCTTAATAACTCGAGTCATAAAGGTTACGAATAGACATCTTTTATATATTTTTCTACCCTAATTATTGCAATACCCCTCATTAAACACCTATCTAATCAAATCGATCTTTAACTTAAGATTTTTGCCTAATTTTATTCTATTAATCTAAGACAATCCACACATAAGTTTTCACACATAGAATCCTCGTTTACATCCATGTCTTCCTACAACTGTAAAATCACTCCAAAACTAAGCTAATTTTGGTCTAAGGATCATTAGTTTAGGATAGTTTTAGGTATAGCATCTATGTTCAATCTATCAATCTATCTAGCATTTGAATCAACTTATTGTATCATGATGTAAAACTCAATTTTATTGCGCATATAATATCAAGCACTGCAAGGTTAAGCATCAATCAATCTATCATGCAAACTATCCATCGTTCATAAATCAACACCAAATCTCAAATTTAATCATCATTGCCGATCAGGCTTTCTAACCCATACAAGCACACAACCTAATACAAGAAAATATATATTAATTTTTTTCAAATTTTTCGATTTTTTAATTTTTCTATTATATACTAAAGTAATAACGAAAAATAAACACTCAAAAACACAAGAAAAGTAAAAACTCAAAGTTTTTCCCACTCCCAAACTTAAAATCTACATTTTCCTCAATGTCATAAAGTATAAGTAAGAATATAAGTGGATAGGGAAGAAAATGAAGAAGGTACTCCCCTAATTTTTTTATTGAATGTGTGAGGATCTATTTATCAATTTATTCCAACTTGTACTTTACTAAGCTCATTTCAATGTCAATATCCATGGTACCTATCAAGAGGAGAAGAAAACAATCGAAAGAATAAAAAGAAAACTTCTTTTGACTTAATTAATGTTTTCATTTAAATAGGCTAAGTGTTAATGATGAAGATGACCCCCAAATTGAATTGAACGTTCCTATAACTAATGCAACATATAAATCAAGAATAACACTACATGCAATGCAATACGGAAAGCAAAAAAAAAAAAAAGGGTTAGAAAATTGGGCTGCCTCCTAACAAGTGCTTAATTTATAGTTTTTAGCTAGACTGTATGGGAGGACTGATCATAGTGGTTCACACTGGAGTCTTGCAGCCTTACAATCCTTGTAATTTCTAGCTTTGCATCCAATTTTTGCCTTCCAAATTTTGAGCTCTCTATTCTCCTCTCTAGCAAGGCTCCCTAGACTTTTAGGCTTTGTCCCCTTCGACCTTTGATAAATTTCATCAGCAACATATTTGGCCTCCTCCAGGACTAATGGTTGCTTGGGTGGATTATGTAATTTAAAGATCTCACGTGCATCTTCCACCCTCACAGTCAGCTCACCCTTCTCCATGTTAATCAAAGTTCGACTTGTTGTTAAAAATGGTCGACCTAAGATAATTGGCATATCGTGGTCGTCTTCGAGATCCATAACAAAGAAGTCTGTCGGGAATATCAGCTTCCCAACCTTGATGAGCACATCCTCAACCTTACCCCATGGGTATCTGATGCTCCTATTTGCCAGTTGTAGCGTCACATTCAAACATTTGACTTCCTTAACTCCTAGTTTTCTAAAAGTAGACAAATGCATTAAATTTACACTTGCACATGTATCACATAAAGCATTAAAATAAAATTCTTTGACTAGTGAAATAGGTAAAATAAAACTCTCTGTGTCCTTGAGATTTGGTGGCAATTTATTTTGTAGCTTTGCACTGCTCTCCTCGGTCAATGCCACTTCTTCCTAGTCTGCAAGCTTTCTTTTTTTAGATATCATGTCCTTCAGGAACTTTGCATACATAGAGATCTGTCAGATTGTATCGATGAATGGGATGTTGATGTGGATCTTTTTGAGCATATCCAGGAATTTCTCGAATTGATTATCGAGCTCTCTTTTGAAGTCTTTTTGGAAAAGATAATGGTGACACAAATTCTTTAGTAAGAGCAGCTTCTTTAACCTTTGGATCCTCGATGCTCTTTCTGTCTTTGCCTCTTTGTTTTGCTCAAATTTCTCAAATTGCTCATCAACCGTGGTATGTACCTTTTCTTTTGTAGAAACTGATCTCTTCACATTAATCTTTGGCAATTGAACTCCATTACGGATAGTTATAGCCTCAATCTATTCTTCCTCCACAACCTTCACCGCCTTGCCTGCTGTTTGGGATTTTTCTCAGTGTCATTGGCCAATGCTCTGGTATTCTATCTGAAAGTGCTTTCGCTATTTGTAAAGTTCTTGATGGCAGCTCCCTGAACTTGCAAGGTTTTATCTGTTCTTTGCATATGTTGGGTAGATGTCTCCGCCAATTTAGTAACAAGATCTTATAACGAAGATTTATTTTCAGTTTACTGAAAACCTGGTGGTACAGTCTATTGTAGTGCAATCTGAGCTCTCAAATTATTGCTCCATTGGAAACTTGGGTGATTTCTTCAGCCTGGGTGGTAAGTGTTAGGATTTTGATTGTATTGCTATCTTTAAAAATTTTGAGCATAATTTACATCATTTACTAAGTGAGCAAAAGGACTACCTACGGTGCAGTCAACACTCTCATGATTTCGTCCATAATGCTTGCATTTCGATCCCATTATTTGGGCTACATTCATCTGATCCACCTTATGTGTCAATGATGCCAACTGTGCGGAAATTGATGTCAAAGAATGAACTTCGAATATCCCAACAGCTCTTTTTCTACTCGTTCTTTCAGTAGGCCAAAGTGTACTGGTTAATGATAGATCCTCCGTGATTTGGTAGACTTGATCCGCGATTCTTTTTGTTATAGAAACATCGCATGCGAAGTCTATGTTAGCCCTTCTTATTGGATTCAAACCAATATAGAAGTACTGCATCTGAAGCCATTTCTGCAATCCATGTTGTGGGCATTGGCGGAGTAAACCCTTGTATCGTTCCCAAGCCTCTGAATAGCATTTTGAGTTCAGTTGTTGTAATGTGGTAATCTCGTCCCTCAGCTTTGTAATCCTTTTCGGCAAGAAATATTTGCTAAGGAATTTTCGACTCAATTGGTCCCATCTAGTGATACTCTGAGGTAGACAGGTCTGTAACCACTCTCTAGCTGAGTCTCTCAATGTTTATGGAAAAAGCCTCAGTCTAATTGTTTCACTAGACACACCAAATATTCGATAGTTGCACACATATCCATAAATCTTGATATATGAGTGTTTGGATTCTCCATAGCTCTCCCAAAGAATTGTAGCATGTTTTGAAACATGTTGATCACATCAGTCTTCAAGTAGAAGTTTACCTGACCAAACGTCGAATATACTATACTAGACTGGCTTTCCACAAACGGTGAAACCATATACTCCCCGTTAGCCTTGCATTTTCATTAGATGCAGCCACATGCGGTT
This sequence comes from Fraxinus platypoda, assembly GCA_903798405.1. Lineage (NCBI taxonomy): Eukaryota > Viridiplantae > Streptophyta > Magnoliopsida > Lamiales > Oleaceae > Fraxinus > Fraxinus platypoda. The sequence goes on from CAIGRT010234065.1 coordinate 15,924, forward strand.
GTGTTGTTTCCAAATTAGCTTCGATGACTATTTGATTCGGATTTTCCTCTGTCATGTCTTCATCTTTTAGTCTTTGGCGTGTTTCCAATTGTTGTCTTTTTCGTTCAATCTCCGGGTCAAGATCATTGGTTCTCGAACTTCGCATACAATATCCTGAAAAAGGAAGCTAGAAACACTGTAAAGTTTTTCTAATATAATGAACTAAATAAAAAAAACAGTAAAATTCAGATTAAACCCCTGTTTGAACCACATTAAATTTTTTATTCTCATTCTTCTACTCATTTTCAACCACACATTTTTCAATAACATAATATTTTTCATCACATCAATAACTTTTCCTTCTATTTCAACCACACATTCTCCATCAATCTACTATTTCAAAATACATTCTTTCAAAATAATATAACTCAAACACACCCATAATAAAGTTACTCTTTTGTCCATTCTTAAAATATTAAAAAAGTGGTCAAAAAAAACTTTTCCTTCTATTTCAACCACAAATTTTCCATCAATCTACTATTCCGAAATACATTCTTCCAAAATAATGTGGCTCAAAGACACCCTAAAGCTAAAATTAACAAAACTTATCAAAAACAATAGTCCCCGACAATGGTGTCAAAAAATTAATCCTTTGAAAACTTGCAATTGCTCGGGATCGTGGTCAAGTAATATAATGATGAATAGAGTGTTGAACCAGCGATGACTATATGTTTGACTGAGTTAAAACTAATTGCAACTTTAATTAAATAGCAAACAAATTTTGTGATTTTTCTATACTAGTCCCTAAATTATCAATTAAACTAGTAAAAGCAAGTAAATGTGTTTGTCAAATATGTGAGATGCATTGCTAAGATGTCGAATCCCCCTTATTATTCTGTTGTTAGTGTAACAATTAAAGTGACAATTTAAAATCATTCATGTTGGTCAATATTCAGTCAATATTCCTAATTTAATTGAAGGTCTCTCTCGAATCAAATCGAATTAAAGTCAAAATAATTAATTAAAACTAAAAATGTCATAAAAAGGGTTCATCTAACATATCGAAATTACAAGAAATCATATTTAAATGAAAAGACATAACCCGAATTTTTGATAAATTCAGAATATGAATATGAATCTTGAAATATTGAATCTCTTCAATGGTTTATGGATGAATCTCCACTTGCGTCTTTTCTTCTTTGTCCAAAAAATCAAAGATGAACCCAAATAGGATGAAATAAAATGTCAAAAACACGAAACCAAATAGGATCAGGTAAGCCCGTTGCTTGAGCGCCAGGCAAGCGGCCATCTCGTGGCGGCGGCGCTCGAACGATAGGCAAGTGGTAGCCCAGCGTCGCCTGTTGGCACTGTGTCTTGAATTAAATTTGATCCTTGACTCTTTTACTCCCTAAAAGCTTTCTTGTCCATATTTTAACTTCTTCAAATCCAACATAAATTTCTAACTCTCAATTTGGCTTTCAAATGAACTTCAATTAGAATTTATCAAATAAACTTCGAATAGGACTCTATAGTAGCATTCCAAAATGATTTCTTCTTAAGTAAAATTCCCAATTATTTTCAATGTAAAATTTGGGTCACGCCCGAATTCTAACCTACTCAAACAAAACAGCCACTTGATTTGGAAGCACTTTTCAAAAGTTACTTTATGGCCGGAGACAGATAGAATTGCAATATGTAGGCGTCTGGTGGAGGTTTTTGCCAGCTTATTTGCATTTTTTTCAAGTTTGAAAAGTCTCATTTTCATTAAATTGCAATAATTGACCCACCTCTCATTTTACTCTTGTTGTGAATGTTCAAAAATTGGACTTGCCCTTGTTTGAATTTCCCCTGACAACACTTGTCCCATGCCATTTTTAGTGTTACACACAATTTGATCTGAAACAAATGGCAGCAGGTATAAGAAGTCAATGGTATTCATACGAATGCAAAATATAAGTGAATTTAAAAAAAGTTTCACCAGAGAGGATTTAGTAGTTGATCCGTACAAATAAATAAATAAATAAAAATCAACACTTCGTAAAATGTCTTGCCCTTTTTCCCTTCACCACATCTAGGCAACGTATTTCAAATAAAATTTCAGGATTTAGACAAAAAATTATATATTTGGGAAAGTTCTCACCAACTTTGTCTAGGGGACATTTTAAAAAGGAAAATACAGTCATTTTGCATAAGACAGTCATTTTTCACAAAAAAGGTAGACTAGTTCAAAAAATTCTATAATATACTCGTATATATAGATGAATATTTTTTTGTTTGTTTTCGACAATAGCTTAAACGTTGAATAACGAGATCATTTACCAATAAATATGATGTTGATTTAGACTAACGTGTTATATTCAAATAAAAAATTCAGATAAATTTGTCATACACGCACGATAGTTTAGTGCTATATAATCAAATATATAGAAGTTGAGGGCTTTAAATAGAAAGTTGACGTGTTTATAAAGATGAGGGGGAAATGGAAAATAAGTTCTAATGAGACATTAAAACAGGATCAAACGAGCTATTTGATCTAAAAATTTTGAAAACTAGTCTAGAAACCAGTCCAAGGATTAAGCTACATGCACTACACCATGTATTACATGGTTGACTACATCGCCAAGTGGCGACGCCCTATTGGAGGGTCGGCTGTGGGGCCGCCACAGCCGACCCTCCAATAGGGCGTCGCCACTTGGCGATGTAGTCAACCATGTAGTGAACCGTGTAGTGCATGTAGCATGGTCCACCAGTCCAATTATACTTAGGCCCCACAACCGACCCTCCAATAGGGCGTCGCCACTTGGCGATGTAGTCAACCATGTAGTGAACCATGTAGTGCATGTAGCATGATCCACCAGTCCAATTATACTTGGAAAAAAAAATGAAAATTGACTAACATAAACTACCTTTCACCTTAATTCCCTTTTTAATATATTTTGACCATAGGTCCAACTAGGGGTGTCAAGATGGGTGAACTGGACTGAATTGACTTGTCTATAATAAAACTCAATTTGGACCAACCAAAAATATGGCTTGGATTAGACTCGGACTATCTTTGGAATCTAAGGACCGGACTTGGCCGCAAACTCACCAATATTGCTTGTTGGGCCGGTCCAATCCGGCTTTTTTTATTTTTTTTTTATTTGAATATTAATATTTAAATCAAGTTGTAATTGTTAAAGTTCAATATTGTTTGAAAAACATAAAGGGAAATTAGTATTTATAGGAAAAAAATTAATTATTTCTTTAAAAATTCAATATTATAATTTAGAAAGAGTTGATGGATTTGGAACTAAAAGAGAGCTCAACGACTATTTTAAATTACTTTAATTTTTAAGTTTTTAAATGACCTTATCAACAAGGTCAACATTCATGGATTGTCGAAATCGGAGAATACATAATTACAAAAATTTTAAGACACACTTTCAATAATAAGAAACTTATGAAAAAGTTTCAAAAATAAGGTAGTCATAAGGATATCCAACAGGTCAAGGTCAAAATAACACATATAGACCTTGTTTGGTAGATATTAAAATCAGATTTTTAGTAAATTTTGATAAAAGTTTTTGAAATGTGTGGTTGAAAAGTTGTGGGTCCCATAAAATGTGTTATTAAAATTAATTACTGATCTTGACATAGATTAAAATATATATTTTAGTTTCTACCGAACAGGGCTGGAATTATGGCCATAGTTACAAGTCGTATAAGGTCACAAGTACAAAGACAAATTATGAGTCACAATTATAAATTTAGTTGCAATCACACATTTGTTTTAAGATCACATATTATTTATCTGTCACATTTTTTATTGATAACAAACTACCCATTTTATTGGTCACAATTACTCAAAAAACTGATCACAAACATTCTTCATTCTATTCTACCACCACTCCACACCACCACGAAAAAACAACATTTGGAAATTGACCATTGATCTGAAATTGTAAGTAGGTGCCTACAATTTCACAAATTGCACTAGAGGCTCACGCTCCCAAATCCTCAACCAATCCCTAATTCCCCCTCCCTTTTATTTGTGTTGAAGCCGCAGATGGTGCACCATCTCAAGCACATCACCAGGTACATCATTGTTGCAACAGCAGCGTTGCGATACTAACGCGAATGACAACGCCGAGGAAATTGTAGTGGTGACGAGTAGTGTCGGTGGTGACAACAATTAATAGTGGCAACGAGCTATGTTAGTGGTGACGGTGGACAGTAGTGGCGGGCAACAATTGTGATGGTGAGGGTATGATGTTGACTTGAGGAATGAGTAAAAGAATAAATTAGAATTTTTGAAGGGGGGAAGGAGGTGGGATTTACCTGATTTTTGAAAGAAAAAAGCTTATACCAAATTTTTTAAAAGATATGTTGAAAAGTAGGTATGGCCCACAAAATTGAATCAACAAAACTTATTCAATATAGTTGGCCAACCCACCAGTTTCAATCCAGGATTTTAATGGGGTAGGTCATCTGACCAAGCATCCGGCCCATCTTGACAATACTAGGTTCAACCTAAATAAAATGCTTGAAATAAAGAGAGCAAATGCTAGATTCAACATGTTCCTGTTGATTATTGGATTCAATCATCACAAGATGAAATTAATTTCCCTTTGAAAATTAAACCCAAGTGAATAATGGATCTTAGATCATTTTGAAATCATTGGATGTTATTTTTTAAATCCTCACACATAAGGATGCCATGATAACCTTGAAGTAGCTTCTAATGGCCTAGCCAAGTGTTTCCTTCATTAGATCTTCTCTTTTGTTCTCTTTAGGTGCCTCCCTTTTGGGAAATATGAAAATATAGTTTATCCTAAAACTTGATAAATGTGCCCACAAATGATATATTTATAATACTCAATTAGGATTTCATAATTGTATAAATTTTCTTGGACTTTATTGTAGTAGACCAATTAAATCACACACCTTTATAAAGTCAAGAGATGGACCTAATCGGACTCACAAAACTCAAGCTTTAATAGACGTTTCTAATTGGGTCAACTCTTGACCAATTGAGATACATGCATTAACCCGACTTATTCTACCAAAAAATCGAAATTGCACTCTCAATTCGAGTGATAGGTATAGAAGCAAATTATGATCCAATAACAATATCCTTTGATTATCGTTCCACAAGTCATCGGCGGATTACTGAGCTCAGGTTCAATTGCCTATATAAAATGCCTTAAAGTGACAATCGTCTCATCATGATGATTAACGGATTACACTATCGCAAATATATGATCTCCAACTATTTCGGCCCGATATTCAAAGCATCGAGATCAATCTTCTAATTAAGACATCACTCATTGGTACATCAATGAACTTGAACTAGAAATCAAAGGTACATTACTTGCTCAAGATTTATTGTGACTTGTTTGATAATAAAGTAGAGTCTCATTCTGAGCGGTCACAAATGAGTCATCTACACTGTCTCGTTCAATGTGCATAAAAAAACATATTATTGTTCTTATTCCCTATTTTAGACAAATCTCAATAAGAATAATAAATGTACCGATTGTGAACGACATCTTATACCGATTGTGAACGACATCGAGTATACAATTTTTGACATCTTATATGATCATGGAACCTTAGATAATTGTTTCAAATTATAACAAGCGAATAATCGAGCGTTAATTCATAATGTCGTTTTACAAAATACTACTGAGAAGGACATCAAACTAACAATTTCCTACTTGCCCTTTTAGAATATATGTGACATATCAAGAATATACATCCTCTTAAGATACCCATCAAAAACCTTAGTTGGTAAGCTTTTGGTGAATGGATCTACGAGATTATCTACTGATGCAGTTTTGCTAGCTTTTACGTTTCCTCGATGAACAATCTCTCTAATAAGGTGAATTTTTTTCTCAATGTGCTACCACGCTGATGACTCCTGATTCTTTAGCATCGACAACCGCTCCACCATTATCACAATAAAATATTATGGGTTCCATTGCCAAAGGTAATACGTCAAGGTCTAAAAAAAACTTCTTGAACCATAAAGCTTCTTTAGCAGTTTCACAAGTGGCTACATATTTTGCCTCTATGGTGGAATCAACAATACAGATTTCTTGATACTCTTCCATACCATAGCTCCACCTCCCAGTATAAGTACTGAACCCGACGTAAACTTCCTAGAGTCAAGATCGGATTAAAAATCAGAATCAGTACATCCAATAGGATTCATATCATGTCCTGAATAGACAAACATAAAATATCTCGTTCTCCGAAGGTACTTGAGTATATGATTCGCTGCTATCCAATGTTCTGGTCCCGAATTAGATTGATAACGACTAACAATACCTATAGCATAACAAATATCCGGTCTAGTGCAAAGCATAGCATATATGAGGCTCCACAACCGAAGCATAAGGAACATTCTTCATGTAATCTATCTCCATTGAATTCTTGGGAGAATGTTCCTTAGATAGATGAGTTTCATGTCTAAAAGGAAGTTGCCCCGTTTTGAAATTTTGCATTGAGAATCTAAATAATATTTTGTCAATAAATGAAGTTTGGGATAATGCTATCCGTCTGTTTTTCCTAACTCGTAAGATACAAATTCCCAAAACATAACTAGCTTTTCCCAAGTCCTTCATATTAAACTGCTGTGACAACCATTTCCTTACTCCTACATCATTTCCAATGAATAGAATGTCATCCACATAAAGAATCGAAAAAACTATTTTCTTCCCTTGCATACGCTGTTATATATAAGGTTCATCCAGATTTTAATCAAAACCATAGGTCTTAATGGTTTAATCAAATCTTACATTCCAAGACCTGGACGCTTGCTTAAGTCCATAAATGGACCTTTGCAACTTGCAAATTTTCCTTTCATGGCCTTTTTTTCACGAACCTCTCATGTTGCGTAATGTAGATAGTCTTGTCAAGATGTCCATTTACAAATGTTGTCTTGACCTCAATTTGCCAAACCTCATAATCATAATGAGCAGCAATGGATAAAAGGATTTCGAATAGATTTAAGCATGACAACCGATGAAAATGTTTCTTCATAATCGATAACTTCTCTTTGGATATAACCTTTGGCACTAACCTTGCATTGAAGCTTTCAACCTTCCCATCTTAACTTCTTTTCCTTTTATAAACCCACTTGCACCCTATAGGTTTGACCCCATTAGATGCATCCACAAGATCCCAAACCTTGTTGGAATACATAGATGCCATCTCTGAGTTCATGGCAGATTTCTATGATTTAAAGTCTACATCCTCCATCGCTTCTTTAAACGAAGTGGAATCTTCTTCTTGACTAGTAAAGATCGCCTGATAGGAATCTCCATAGAGCAAGTACCTAGAAGGTGGTCTCACAACCCTCCCGCTATGATTAATAGTTGAAGGTGCCTGATCATCCTGTCTAACCAAAGATCCTTCCTCTCCTTCCGCTGTTTGGTCATGTCAATGGTTAGGACCAATCACCTCATTTTCCCTATCGTGAGGGGCATGTGGAGGTACAACAATGGGTACCCCATTCTCTACTACTTCTGGTTCTATTTCTCCATGATGTTCTGTGGGCATCAATTGCTCACTTATCTCATTTGCAACCATTGGTTCCGTAGGAGGTTCCAAGTCATCACTGTTTGATTCTATGCGGAAATCTGGAACTGGGTTGTTTGAACCATGTTCTAACACCTCTTCTAATAGAATCTTACTAGTAAACTTGTGTTATTCTATATATTTGTCCTCTAAGAATGTTGCATTGTACTAACAAATACCTTCTTATCAAGAGGACTATAGAATTAGTAACCTCTTGTTCCTTTTGGATATCTTACAAAGTGATAAACTTTTGATCTTGATTACATCTTATCCGTCTATCCCTTTACCTCATGCACCGAACACCCATATATTCGAATGTGGAGCAAATTAGGCTTGCACCTACTCTACAATTCAAAACGCATCTTTGGAACTGACTTAGATGGTACTAAATTCAGGATGTAAATGGTTGTTTGTAGTGCATATCCCCAAAAGAAAATAAATTATGAAGAATAAATCATCATTGATCTTACCATATCTAAAAGAGTTCGATTTCTTCTTTCCAAGACACCATTCTGTTGGAGAGTCCTTAGTGCACTCAGTTGGGACAATATCCCATTACCCGATAAGTAGACCTTAAACTCTTGGGATAGATATTTGCCACCTCGATCGGATCGAATGGCCTTGATACTCTTATCCAATTGTTTCTCAGCCTGCGTTCGAAACTCCTTGAATTTCTACAAAGCTTCGAATTTTTGAGACATAAGCTATATGTATCCGAATCTAGAGTAATCATCTGTGAAGGTGATGAAGTACTCGTATCCTCCTCTAGCCCGAGTACTTATGGGTCCACAAATATCGGAATGTACTAATTCCAAAACTTCTTTAGCTCTTAGTCCCTTAGCCTTAAAAAGCCTCTTGGTCATCTTTCATTCTATACAAGATTCACAAGTTGGTATGGATTCCACCTCTAACTCTTTTAAAACCCATCATTCAGCAATTTTTGAATCCTATTTAGATTAATATGACTCAGCCTAAAATGTCATAAGAGAGTTTCATTAGTACTGAATAACCTCTTTCTTTTCCTAGCAATAGTAGCGCTATATATAAAGCCAATCATAAGACTTAAGGCTTAGAGACTATTAACCATATGCTCCAAACATATAACAAAATTATTCAACTTAATAACCACCGTAGAACGGGTAAAAAGTATCGAATAACCAACACAATATAAAAGAACAGTGGAAATCAAGTCGTGGACCGAAATGACCCATTACAATTATTGAATCGGACAGTTCTGGTTAGCGGGCCGGGTATTAATCGGCCCGAAAAAAATTCTATTGACCCGAGGGATCGTCCGTGACTTGAAATTTTATCAGGTGGTCCTCGGGCTGGTACGATTCTGTCCAAACGGGATTAGACCGCTTACAAGAAGTGGCTCCTATCTTGTTTTTTGAAAGAAAAGAAAAGACTTAATTTAATATCAATTCTCAATCCATTTTACAGCCTTAAATTAAGGCTATCGTGGCTGACAACTGACACAAATCATTAGTGACAACTACATTAATATAGATTAATTTTTCAAGACCAAATTAATTTTTACAGCCCTAAATTAAGGATGTCTTTGATAGCCTTAATTTAAGGCCATTGTGGCTCACATCTGACACAAATCAATATTGATAGCTACATTAATATTAATTAATTTTTCAAGACCAAATGAAGTTTGAAATTGGGAAACACAAGTTCCAATCCAATTGCAGGATACTTCATAATTTACTGAAATTACAATTTTTGACTTTTTTAACTTATGAAAGCTAGCTGACTTTTTTCCTCAATTACATTTACGTATCAAGTTCTAATTAATCATATTGTACGTATTAATAAAAAATTCAAAGGGAAGATTCGGTAGTTGGCACATGTATAAAAAAATTAAATTGATTTATTTCGATATTTGTTTCCGACTTTGAAAGAAACTCAATAATTCTTTACAACTAAGTGATTATAATTTAAGTATCTCCCAACTAGGTTGGTGATATTTAACTATTAATCATTTATGTGTACATAGTTTAAGTACATCCTAACTAGGTTGACACCTACTTAACTATAATTTAGTTGTTTAAATTATTCTACGTTTGCCAATTAATCTTCTACAGCTTCTTTTGCAAGGCTTTTGAAGTCTTTAGTGATATTGTCAATCATTTTATCTTGCATTCTCCTAGCTACGAATATCCAATCTTTCACGCATATAAGAGCTTCCAAAATGTCTTCCTTGAGTCTTGACCTTCTTTCATCCTATACCCTACCACCTGCACTAAGAGCAGGATCGGTTGCCACTGTTGATACCTGAATTGTTAGTAAATATCGTGCCATTTTTTATATTATTGGATACGATCTTTCATTTGTTTTCCGCGAATTAAAGATATCAAAATTTAATACTTCATCATCCGGATTAAACTGTAGTGATCAAATTGGTAATATCTTTCTAATTCAACAGGTGTAGTTGATAAGTGTATTTTATACACTTATTCGAGGCCTAAAATATCGATATTTGGCAATTATTTTGATAAAATATATCCTAAATTATTGTATTTTATGTTATACAGGTTAAACTCAATGGTTGAACGAGAAATTAGAAGAAACAAAAGAAAATCAAGGAAAAATGGCAAAGTCCAAAGTTTGAGGACCAAATTGTAAAATTTAATAGTTGATTCGGATCACGAGATGATACTTTGAAGATTGATAGGAGACAATTGGATGAAATTAGAACTCAAAAAAGAATGGAATATGATCATAATATTATCACAATTAATGTCCAATCGTACAAGTTATATTCCAGATTTTTAGCCGAATATTGAGACCCATTTTTGAAATTGTAAACGTCCCAATTAGAAAAATTATATTTCTATAAACGTTGTATCTTTTGAACTAGCTTTCCAACGCACTTTGAATCGCCCCAATCGGATATCGGAAGAGAGAGTTATGACCAAAATATCGACTGCTGTGCAGAGACAAAAAAATATGTGCACGAATGAAACTTTCCTTATTCGATTGGAACTCTTTTGGAAACCAAATTGGACGTGATTTTCAACTAATTTTTGACTCCTACAAATACATAACAGCAGAATACATGAAGGTGGGAGTTAGAGGACAAAAGTTTCAAGATTGGAGAGCATAGAACGAGGCAAAAAATACAAAATTCATCCCCAAGGTGTGAAGATCCAAATCCATAATTAATTGGATGATGTTGTTTCTTGATTCTTTTTCATGTTTTCTTCTTTCTACTATACTAGACTAGGTTAATCAGTGCTAGGTGAAAGATAAATCTTGTAATTTGATGTTTTGATCTTTAGTTTTATATATTTGACCCAAAAACACATTTTTGAATTATAGAATGATTTATATGAATTAATTGCCTCCATGATTATAGTGCATGATAATTATGTGAGTTTGGTGATCTGTTTCATGCATTCGAGAGAAGGAAAATAAATTCGACATATATAAATCATCATAAGATTCGATAGGGGATAGAAATATACCGCTATGCCTTATGTGAATCTCTAAGTGTTCATAAAATTGCATACATTCTTGTATATTCACATCCGTCATAGAGATATAGTTGGGTCGTATGCGAGGGTAGGTCTAACATTACTCGAGAGAGATTGTTGGATAGGATATGAACATTGATTCGTCATAATTGGATTCGTGTTGTCAAATTATAAAACTAGGGTTGGAAATAATTATTACTTGGGGATTTGGGATCCTAGTGCGTCCTTCATTCATAAATTACATAAAATTTGTATTCAACCATCAAATGTATTTAGTTTAGTAATTCACACTTGCATCGTGGTTGATTTAATTCTAGTTAATATTATCGTTTCGGTTAAGGTCGTAGTAAATAGAAATCAAATTAAATAAATCTCTGTGGGAACGATATTCGGACTCAAAAAGTTCATTTTATTACTTGTCAACGATCCGTACACTTGCGGGAGTTCACATTCGAAATATATTTTCGTGTGACAAGTTTTTAGCGCCGTTGCTGGGGATTTAATTTTAGTTTGATTTTATTTACTCTGACACTAATTCGAACTTTTATTTTATTTTATTACTTTTATTTTTTGATAACCCTGTACTATTAATCTATCTCGTGTTTGTACTCTCTCCCTATACTTTTTCACATAATTGCATGATTCTAACTTGGTA
>CAIGRT010234077.1:0-14764 GCA_903798405.1 Fraxinus platypoda
AATCGCTCCCAAACAGGGCCTAAATTTATCAATTTATGCCACCAAAACTCCGAGTGTTCTTATTCAAAATCCAGTGAATCCATTAACCCGAAGGCCAAAAACTTCCCTCCTTCTGCCCCCAAATAAAGACTCCAGATTTGCCCTTTTTAAACATTTTCAGTGTTTTAATAATCCCCCCAAGCACCACATCTATGGCGATCGACACCGTACCGCCGCTCATCGCCGCGCAGCTAAATTATCTCATCAGCCACTCCTCTTTTCCCATCAAGGTAGGTGCACATCACCACTTCAAATCATGTACCTAGGGATACATGTATGTGCTAATCTGTGTTTATATATTCGCACACTGTCATAAACTCAAGGTTTTTTTTTTTTTGGATAAGAGGGTTGCTAGTTCTGTTTAATAAATATAATGTTGCAGGTGGAGCAAATGTGGTCTGGCTGCAAAAACCCTAGCTTGCTTGATCGCTTCACTTTAGTCATCCCTTTTTGCCTCGACTATATCAAATGTCAGAATAATTTTATAGATTGCGTTCTTTAATGTTTTTGTTGTGGTTGAAATTTTTAATTGTTTACTGTTATCGGGAAAATGAGATGTAGGGGATGTGATATACAACGCTATATATCCACTGGCGGCTCCGGATATAATATTTGGACCTGAAGATGAAAGTTTTTCGCCGTATAATGGGGTCAACGAAGCTGTGGACTCGAAATCTTCTAAAAATTGTTTGGCCGATTGGAACAGCAAGGACCCCAGTCGGCTATTGCGTCTTATTATTGAGCTCAGGTTAGGGTTTTTTACAATATAATTTCTGTAGAACATGGAAAATTTTACTGCTTTGTAATCTTTTTTAATGACAATGTGAGTTTTGGAGTCGTTGTTTCTTTTCGTTTCAAGGGATGCGTACACAACATACCAGAAGAAACGTGTAGGAGAGGTTGATGATGATAGATTGAAGTTCGAACTCAGCACTATGCTTTCGAGAGAGGTTAGTGTTAAACGAGTTTCCATTTCTGGAGAAAAAAGATTGAGCTTTGTGCATTTTCTTTGCATTTCCAGGTGCTTAAAGTGATCCCTTTCGTGCTCAAATGCAGTTGTGTTTAACTCTTTCTCTATCTTTTGATGCTATGCTTAAGGTGTATTAAAAATGCAATTCGAAATTCTTACATAACACTTTCGTCATTCAATGCTGATGAGTAACTTGGCAATGTGAAGATTGATTAGTTACAATACAGACAATATGATAATGCATACTGTAGGGGTGTAAAAACCACCCCTAACAAAAATTTTCATACAAGTCTATGCATTACATAAATAATCATGCTTAGACTTGGACAACTATTTTTACGCCTCGCCAATGAAGCTATAGTCAAAGTGCCATGTCGCAGCCCAATTGGTCAAATACAAAGAAGTCAATTAAAGATTGAAGTTCCTGTACCGAAGCACTGCCTAAATGGTTGAAGCTGTTCAGCCAAAGCGCTACGTTAGAAATCAAAGAAGAAGCTGAAGCTCTTCGCACAAAAGACCACCAATACGAAGCTCCCTCCGGTCGAGGCCCTTAGTTCATCCGAAGTCCTTGAAGCTGAAACCATCTCTTACAAGATTTATAGACAATCTTTAGGAATGATTGATGTAACGTTTGTAATAAAGAATGTCAGGTGTGTCAGCCTAATGTATATGGCTGCTGATCCGTTGTCAATATATTTATTGTATGATAGACTTTGTGATGTGAGGCTTCAGTCAAGGAGATGAGGTCACGTGGTTCTGATTCAACGGGCACCACATCGGCCAGAACACTATAAATATGTGTCTTTGTAAATTGTAAAAGGTGGGATAATGGAATGATCATTGGAATGTTGATTCTAAGATTAGAAAAAAAAAGACACTCAAGAAACCTTCTTGCTTGTCCTATATTTATCAATTTGATCTTAGGTTGTTTATGCTCTGTCGGTCATTGTTTGTTAGCGCAATCATCTTAGTCACTGCCGTTGGTGTCGAACACATTTGTCTCACGCCGTAAAGCATCTCCCGCATTCACGTGTTCTCCTTCTCTCACCGGTCCTTCGATTAAAACGCGTCGGAACTTGTTTGAGATAGCGTGAGTGGCCCATCATCTGTTGTCCGCGATTGCGTTACATTTTTTGGTGTACAACCTGATATTGTAACGATAGATTGTGCATACAACTGGTCTTGTATTTAGGCACCATAGATGTTACTCTGATTGTTATTTGAGAGTGTAAAATTGTTAAAGTTGTTATATCAAATTATATGGTAGCTAGGGTCATGGTTGTACACTCAATATCAATTTTGCATGCCCTGTGTACAGCATCAAATTGCATCTTTGAAATATTTTAGAAGCTCGAATCGAGCAAAAAGTGGGACCTTTTATCTGTAAGGTTTTATTTTCATCGTTTGGTCGAGTGTTGAGACCAGTAGGTTGATGAAAGAAACATATGCCTGTTTTGTTTGAGGAGTTATTAGTGTTTATCTTTAGAGCTTGATCTCAATCAGTTGATAATTAGTTTTTGGTTTCCCATGTTCTGTGAAATGCGTATTGGGAGGTGCAAGTAGGTCTAAGAGATATGACCTATTTTCCGTGTGGCCTTATTTCACTAGTGGTTGACATCTTATATGTTGAAGTTTCTCTCACCATTTACTTTTATAGGAATATATTCAACTAGAATTGACCCTTTTAATGCTTGCATGTTATTACGCAACTTAGTCCTCATTTTTGCCTTTCGTATGTATGTCTTTGCATAATTTTTGACTTTGAAGAAATTGCTTCTCTTGTCATCTTGAATTTTGCATGAGGCCTAGAAAACTGTTTAAATTTCTTCATATTTTTTCACAGGGAATTGAAATGTGTACGAGTTCAGGCATTGACAAGGTAATTTAGGATGACCGACAATTTTTCATCCTGCCATGGACCACTGTAATATGCTTCTATATAAGTTAACTCTCCTGGTGGTCGCTGTGCCATTAATTGTTGTGTAGCCAGAAGAGGTCAGATTTGCAGTACCTTTATTGGAGATGGATATAAATAAATTGGTTCTTGGGTCCACCTGGAAACGTCCGCAAAAGATATACTTACAGGTTAGATGAAATGACTAATAACACGTGTTTGTGGCGCCTACACTTTTTTGTTTCCTTCTTTACCGTTCATCTCTACTCGTGCTTTGCATTCAGTTTATAAAGGCTCCCCCTGATGCATGCACACGCGCACAACGTCGTATGATATCAGTATAAACAATCCATTTTACCTGGTATCTGGAAGCTACCTAACAATTTTGTTCTGTTCTGTACTGTACAGTAACATTTTTTTATGTACCATTTGAATTTGGAGCGAGAAAGTGCTAAATCTCTACTGATCGTTGTAGAAATGCCATTTTGTTGCTTACAATACCCCATCACATATTTAGGTCGTTTGCAAAGAGTTTTATTAGCAACTTTTTGTGAGACATCTTTTGAATAAATTCAAATCCTACTCTCCACCACTTAAATAAATTGACATTCTCCACCACTTAAATAAATTTATGTTCTCATTTACTAACACTTGAAATATGAACTCCAGAAACAACTGTTTTAGTAGGACTTTGTGATACTCCACCATTTTCACCTCAAGCCTTTCAAAACTTATCACTGCATCACTTTTAAACTTACTGTTTCACCAAATTAAACATGCCTATAGGTTATATTTCCAGTTGGTAAAAAGTCTCCTTCAGCCCCACGTCTGAAGTTGGTGTCTCCCGCTGAATTGAAGGCCCTATTTTCTATTGATGATTTTAAACTTCCTCCTTGGTTAGAGGGGATGTAAGTTCATGATCTCTTACTGTAAATTTTTTCAATATACTCTGACGGTCCCCTTTCTGAAGGTTCAGCCTTTCCTGTTGTCTAAAATTTGCCTTTCCTTTTCCTTCTACAGGTGCATGGCTGAATATCTTCCAACTTTAGAGGAGATGCTGCAAGCACAGGTTTGCTGCATTCTATAAAAAGTTTAGCTTTCGACTTGACATGATTATGTCCTCTAAATAAATTATAACCACAATAATGCTCATTAGATTGATTGATCCCTCCCACGTTTTATTGTATTATCTATCGTTTCTCAACAGATTACAGATGCAGTCTTGTCAATTGAAGTAAGAAGAAAGTTTATCATGGTTTTGGAGCCTCTGTTTGGAAGACCATTAGAAGCTGATCCGGTCTGGCTTCATTAACTTCAAATAATTGACTGCTAATTGCTATATTAGTTGATAAAGAGATGCTAATCCCTCCTTGCTATGATTTCCAGGTCTTCTGCAGAAAGGCGACTTTCCTGGCTAATTCTGGGGTGTTCACTTTTCTGGTAGGACATATCCTTAGCACTTCATGTATTTATGCTTTTACATCTTTATTGCATCTGATGAAAGTGTTGCCCAATGGATAATATTTTGGATAACATGGAAATAGCTCAATAACTTTTGTAACTCAAGGTTTTATTTACTGCCTTTTTGTCTCGTTCCACTTTCCTGTTCGGAGTTGTGCATTTGAATTTTGTTTAAGCAGCTTTTCTTGTTGTTAGCTTAGTCCTCTAAATTTTAAGTCTTGCTGAGTTACCTTTACACCTCCACAACTTTCCCTCTTCTCTCACCATGAAATGTTGAATCAAAAGTTGCCATTTTCTGCCTGATATCTGCAGAGGTGGTAAATTTCTTGATCAAGGACGTGATCAAAAGATTGACATGTTTATGTTGCTGGCTTTAAGATGAGTTTGTTGTGAAGAATTCGTGAGTTAGGGGACGAGACAACATTGACACCCATTGTTGACAATGTTTATGTACTGGATTTCTTGCTGTTTGTCTGGGAGTTTAAAGTAGAACTAGATCGATGGAGTGGCAACAAGGAAAAGGTTTAACTTATTATTTTGTTGTCGGGAGTTCCATGGGAAGTTATCCTACATGTAGTTATAGGTAAAACATCAATAGCAAGGAAGGATTAGATAGCCTGAACACTATGAAGAAGAAAAGAGGCTAAAATCTTATTCATTTAATACTGCTTACTAATCATGGATTAATAGTTTAAAGTTGCCTTCTTTGGTGTTTATCATCTACAATTTTTTCATAGTAGTTGGAGAACAATTGATAGCAAGTTAACAAGGGGTGATCTTTACCTGGATCCTTGGATGGATATGTTAATTCATTCATAGCTTGAAATAACACTTTTTTATGGCAAGAAATACTACAGAGAATATTTATCTAAAAAAATTGTTGATGTGTCACCGGGAAATGTTGATCTGGTCTCCTGCACCAGGATGGCAACAATGTCCCTGTTTATTAGATATTAAACTTGTATCTATTTCCAGTGTTTGTGTTTTTCCAAGTGTTCAGCTTTAGGTATTTTTTGAAATGTTCTTCAGTTGGTTAGCCAGACCTTATCTCCTCCTTAAACCCCACCACACACACACACACATATATATATATAAGTATATAATTTAATAAAGCAATCAAAATACTAGCTTCAAAAAAAAAAAAAAAGTGAAATAAAGAAAAGCAATGTCAAGCCTGGTTTTCGACTGTCTATTTTCCTCCGTGTGCCAAAAAATTGCCAGTATGAGACTTTGATAATGGAAGAACATTGTCATTGGTATGTCTTGCCTTTTCTATTGTGATTGAGGATTCTCCAAGTGATAAATAATTGTCAAGATTAGGTACCTATTCTCATACTATTTAGTTACTCTTTTGTATGTTGATTGTTCTCTTCTTTGGAAACCATTGTTTTCCAGGGTGTCCTGTTCCTTGTTTTTGTCATTTATTACCTTTAGTCTTACTCAGAGCATTTTTTTAGGTGCATATCTCCATTCCTCTTCAATTTCCAAAGCAGAAACCAACTTTGATACTCCAGAGTTCCCAGGTGATTGATCTTTCTTTCTTATTAGAGTGGTAAAACCTGTACACAGCTTATTATATATGTCAAGAGCATGATTGGCTAAGTTCAAAAAAAGTATTAACTCTTTACTTTTTGTTTCTAAACATGTTCAGATATGTTACTTAATGCCAAACTAAGCAACTTTCTCATATCCGACTTTGACCAATAAAAAATTACACCTTCTGTCTCATAAAGATATGTTTGCTTTCCTTTTTCGTTTGTCACTAGTTATAGGCCACTTTCCTTGCCGAGAGTACATATGATTTTTTAATTTTCTAATATAATACCCTTATTTAATGTGTCATGTTATCAACAAATATAAAGTACTTCTATTTAAACCATTATATAATGTAGGGGTATATTAGGAAAAATGTATATTTCTAACTAAATTAATTACATTTTCTTAATTTGTGTGAAAATAGAAACAAGTCTACCTTTGTGGGATAGAGAGAGTATTCTTTCTGAAACTTATTTGCTCAACTTTTTATGCTTAGCCAAATAAGTAGTATGTTGTGGTCCCAACATTTCATATCAGTTTGTGATTAAGATGGTAGTTAGCACCTTCACTCAATCTGTCACTCGGCGAAAATTCAGTAGCTATGAACCTGAGTTATTTTTCGAAACAGCTTCCTGATAAACCCTGTCAGTGTCAATCCCCTGCTTTTAACTATGGTTAAACAGATATATAATGAAATTACTGTGTGTGAATGTAGCATTTTATTTCCCATGGTGCACCAGTGAAGTCTCCTTTGTTGACTGATTATCCGTGGAGTCCCAGATGGGAAGCGTCAGAAATGGCTGGGAGGATCTAGTAAGTACTTCGTTTTTTTGTCAAAAGGTTTCACAATCCCGTGGTCCGCACATAATGTTTTACTTCCACGAACCATTTTGGCAGTGATTTTCTAGTGGACGAATGCTTGAACTTCAAGAAGTTCTGCAATGAGAGCGTGGTTCTACTGCGTTAGAAAAGCTTTCAACCTTGGAAGAATCCTTCATGAAATGATTGATTCGACTCATGTATTTGAGATTTGTTGTACGTATTAGATGTGTGTATTTTCGTGTAGAGAAGGAAACAAAACAAAGACTTTTCTTTGTCAAGAAAGAGCAAAAAAAGGTGCTCCTGATTGTTTAAAGAACAGTCCTGAATTTAAATTATTCAAGTGTCATTTGCTTGGAGTTCAAAATGAGAAGTCAATCTTAGCTTTGGTGTTTGTTGATAAATTGTTGGAAATAGTCGAGTTGCTTCTTTCTTACTAGGAAAAAGGATACTCATTTTCAGTTAAGATTGTTATTTTAACATATACGTAATTTGAAGCTTAGCCAAACATCACTATCTGATAATTGGTCGGGATCATTTATAGTTCTTGTAATGGTTAGGCTACCGTGCACGAAATTAATTCAAACTGGAAAATATGAAAATAAAATAAATAGATTCAAGGAGGGTTCGAGGAGATTTCCTGCTTTATTCGGAGCTATACAAAGCAGGGCCAGACGTGGAGGGAAGTTTCGGAGGCAACGTGGGGCGGGGCGGGACGGAAATTTTTTCCATCCTAGTCCCTACAAACCATAAACAATCCACTTCATTAATTTTGATAGTGAAGTAATTAACGTAAATAGCTTTTTTTTTTTTTTTTTGAATGGAACATAAATATTTATTTTAAATTTTGATAAAACATATTTATTTAATCGTGGCCAAACGTGCACCACCGTTTGGGGAAGTGGATTGGATAGAGGGGTTCGAAGCGCCAAAACGCGCGCATACACCAACCGATAAACCACGCGATGTCCCTAATATCTCCCAGGCGCACTGCACACAATTCTCTCCAGTTACTCCCAACGGCATTGGTACAAAAATCATTGACGCATAAAACGATTTCCATCTAAAACTTAAAAACTGTACGAATTGGTGAGAATTGCGGGGGCTCTTCAAATATCTCCCTCCCATGATTCTTGCTTGCGCTTAACATTTCCATCAACTAAAATATCAATATTATTCACAGACAACCAAAACCCACAAAAACACACCCAAAATGAGAGAAATCTTGCACATTCAGGGAGGCCAATGCGGGAACCAAATTGGGTCGAAATTCTGGGAAGTAATCTGTGATGAGCACGGGATTGATCCGACAGGTAGGCACAAGGGTGAGTCTGGTGACGGTTCGTTCGATCTCCAGTTGGAGAGGATCAATGTGTATTACAATGAGGCCTCCGGCGGAAGGTATGTTCCGCGGGCTGTTTTAATGGATCTCGAGCCTGGGACGATGGATTCCATCAGATCCGGCCCGTATGGGCAGATCTTCCGGCCGGATAACTTTGTTTTTGGGCAGTCTGGGGCGGGGAATAATTGGGCCAAGGGGCATTATACGGAAGGCGCTGAGTTGATTGATGCCGTTCTTGATGTTGTGCGGAAAGAGGCGGAAAATTGTGACTGCTTGCAAGGTTGATGCTATTCTTCCATTTTCGTTTTCCAATTTTGTTCTAATAGATATATTATACTATGTACATACATTCATGTTAGAGTTTTAAGGTAATGCTGCGAATATGTTTCCAACTTAGTTTTTGTGCTTTTTGTGAATATTTGGATTTATCCGTTGCATTGCTTAGATATTGAATGGGTTGCTTTCTATGTTTTTTATTGGTTTTCAAAGATTTGGCTTTTGGAGATCTATGGTTTTCAGACGTCCTTGGTGTTTGCGGATCTTTAAATTTAAGTGAATTGGTTAATTTACGTCTTGATCATGGTTTTTTACTTGAAATAATCACTTAATTGATCTAAAAATAAATACTTCAATTCGCACTATTATTACCGTTATCTTCTAATCACGTGTGGAAATTTCTCATCTTAAACTTGTTTAGAACAATTAAAGATAAGTTACTACTTTTTTTGTCAATGATTATACTCAAAATGTCTAAAAATTATGAGTGACTGCGTGCTAAAAGGTGCTGGGCTTTGTTTGAGAAGCAGACAAAGTAACTCCTCTCAAATTATTACTTTTTGAACTTACATTTGTCATTCAGTGGATCTACTATTTTGAAATTTTGTTTCTTTATTCATGTATGTTCTGTCTTTGATATTTTATATTTAGTGCCAGATATATTTTAATATTTTTTGTGGGCCCTGTGTCCCAAATTGGAGACACTTAACATCATATTCCCTGTTCTTGAATAATGCTTAGCTTAATTTATTTGATCGGTAATTAATACTGCTGTTCTATAGCACCGACAGTTTTTTTACCCCTTGACAAATGATGATGCATTACTTGTTTAGAGGTGTAATTCGTCCTGGCCCAGCACAGGCATGGCCGTAATATGTGGCTGTCCAATATAAAAATTTGGCTGTTGCTGGAGGTGGGGACGTATTTGTTTTAGGGAAATCATCAAAACTTCCGTACTTTTCTTCAAAAAGTTGAAAAATATCCCCTCTACAATGTGTTCAAAAGCACATATTTTTCCTTAAAAAAATCAATATTTGTAATCTCTTCGTGTAACCAGCGGTTGCAAAAGGGGTGGTGGCAGCAGCAAGGTGGAGGAAGAATAGGTGGTGGTAAAAGATGGTGACTGCGGCAACGGTGGTATAAGAGGTGTTGGCGGCGGCTCAGATGGTGGCGGCCATGCAAAGGAGGTGGTGGTGATGCACAGATCTGTGATGGTGGATATTTTATGTGACGGTGATTGCAAAAATTAAGGTTGTTTCATCTTGGTTGGTTCATTTTTTTTGGTGGCGGCGAGGGTGGTGGTGGGGTTGATCTTTGTAAGAACTAAGAAGGGAATGTTTAGGGTTTAGTGGTGTTTGGACAGGGTTTGAATTGATGTGGGAAAAGAGGGTGTTTAAAAAAGGGATGAATTTTGTTTGGACTTCGGTTCTGCCTTTAAATGTTTGATTAAAATGAGTAACTAGCATTAAGAATGAAAATGGGGGTATATTTGAATTTTTTAACAAAAAGTAGGTGTTTTGTATGATTAATTTTCTTCAAAAAAACTTTTATATAATAATATTATTGGCCCACTTCAAGTGGCCTACCTCAGACTTACATGGGCTGGTCCCACGAGCCATGCTGGGCCATTGTAATTTTTAAGCGATGGGCCTGATCCAACACGTTAGATGTAGGCCATTTCAGTGCACTTTTACACCCACCACCCTGATGTATTTTTTCACTTCCAATAATCCTATCCAGCACCGTGAGAGTCCACCTTTAATTTTCCAATGAAATTGGGATGCATTTGATTCGTTTGACAATTAATTGTGGGTCCCCATGGCCAACTAGACGGGTGCCAGATATCATTATTCTTTTTCTTTTTCAATTAGGAAGATAGAAATTCATGTAAAAGATCAAGCATCACTTGAGAAGCTAGCAAGTCACTAATATATAGTACTTGACTTTAGTAGAACACTTTGAGAGGGTTTCTGAAGTTCACTTTGAGATTATAGGTTAAATTAAATTAATGAAGACTCGCATAGAAGTTCAGTTATTGACTTTTTGAGGTGTTATAAATTGATGTTAGAAAGTGTTATTGAATCACAAGAGTTGTCTATATTCCTAATCATTTTAGCATTTTTGTTTGGACTTCGGTTCTGCCTTTGGTGAGATTTTAATCATGGAACAGTACAATTCCAGTGTGCTTTCTTTGTAATGAAGCTTACCCAATGATCTTTTCACCGTCAGAACATAATGGTTTCTTGTTACATATGCTTTCAGTCAGTAATTTCATTTGAGAGAGAAGCCCCATACATTAATATCTATTTTTGCCAACGGGTCATGGCTACTCGTTTTTGTAAATTACTGTTCCTCGTGGGAGCTGGTCAATGAAAACTAATGTAATACATATTTCAACTGATATGCTTCCTCCAATGGTTTTATGTGGACAGGATTTCAAGTATGTCACTCACTTGGAGGAGGGACAGGTTCTGGCATGGGTACCCTCTTAATTTCAAAGATAAGAGAGGAATACCCAGACAGAATGATGCTCACTTTCTCTGTTTTTCCATCACCAAAGGTCTCGGACACTGTCGTAGAACCCTATAACGCTACACTTTCAGTGCACCAGTTGGTGGAAAATGCAGATGAATGTATGGTTCTTGACAACGAAGCACTCTATGACATCTGTTTCAGGACCTTGAAGCTTAGTAATCCAAGCTGTGAGTACCCGCCAACCTTATCACTTCTAGAACAAAGAAAATTAAGTGCATGTTAGGTTAGTACATCCGATTAGGACTGGTCAGATGACAATGATAAATGAGATGTTGGCCTTTTATTTTATTTATTTAAATGTCTAGTACTATTGGATCCTTGAAAGTTGTGTTTTAATGTTTATTCTGTGTGTAATTTTTCTTATTATTAGTTGGTGATTTAAACCATCTGATCTCTGCAACTATGAGTGGTGTAACCTGTTGCTTGAGATTTCCCGGCCAGCTGAACTCAGACCTCAGGAAGCTCGCTGTGAACTTGATCCCTTTCCCGCGTCTTCATTTCTTCATGGTTGGATTTGCGCCACTCACCTCTCGTGGATCACAGCACTACATCTCTCTCACTGTCCCGGAGCTAACTCAACAAATGTGGGACTCGAAGAACATGATGTGTGCTGCTGACCCTCGCCATGGCCGTTACCTGACAGCCTCAGCCATGTTCAGAGGGAAAATGAGCACCAAAGAGGTCGATGAACAGATGCTTAACGTTCAGAACAAGAACTCATCATACTTCGTCGAATGGATTCCGAATAATGTGAAGTCTAGCGTTTGTGACATCCCACCAACTGGCCTGAAAATGGCATCCACTTTTGTAGGTAATTCAACGTCGATTCAAGAAATGTTCAGGAGAGTGAGCGAGCAGTTCACGGCCATGTTTCGACGCAAGGCCTTCTTGCACTGGTACACTGGAGAAGGGATGGATGAAATGGAGTTCACTGAAGCTGAGAGTAATATGAATGATCTGGTTGCTGAATACCAGCAATACCAGGATGCTACTGCGGAGGACGAAGAAGACTATGATGATGAGGGTGATGAAGAGCAGTACGAAGGCTAAACGTCAGGGAACTTGTTTGTTTCATAGTACCGATCATACATGATATGCAACAAGTACTTGTTATCTGTTGTTCCTTCTGTGTTGTTGTCTACTACCAAGTGATATAATCTTCGCTTTCAGTGTACCTGTTTGTTTCCTCATTTACCATTTCAATGTTTGTGTGATATTCCTGTATGTCTGAACATCAAAATCGTTTGATGCCTTTCGTTTGGTTTGATTATGGATATTCAAATTACTGAATATGCTATAAATGAAAATATTGCATCTTTTTCACTCATTATTATTGTTATTATTATTTTCACAGGGCAAGTGATAATAATTAGCTACTGCTCACCTATTGAATTCGTGACAAGATACATCCATCCTCTCGTTTCCCGTTGGGACTTTTCTTTGTACAAATAATTAAATAGTAAATTCACCCCAAAACCCCAAAAACGTCGTTAGTCTTACGACAAATTATACTTTCTTTTTATGTGAACTTCTACGAACCAAATAACTATAAGTCTAAATATTTATATGTAAGTTTGTGTGTGGCATGGAGCAATGTGTTACTTAATTCTAGGGTAGATGTATATCATTTACTATATAAAGTTAAGCAGTGAAGTACTAAAGATGATGAATTATATATGTCTACAACTTTTAAGTTATTTTGAGGTTTAGGTCCTCGAAAACATACTTATGGAGGTGAAGGCCCTCCTAAACGAGCTTATTTCTTCTTCTAGTTTTCTTACTAAATGTTGGAACGTATCAAGTGGTATCAGACACAGGCAACAAAGCAAGGAGCAAATCCTAGCAATGCAGCAGCGGCTGGTGAGTATGAAGGAAACCTGGAGGCTATATAGATGATAATTCCCGCGGGACCAGACTATCGTGCTATGATCCTAAATAGAAACACATTGGCAATGATTAGTATTATCAACCCGTTTAAGTGGCAATGATTAGTATTATCAACCCGTTTAAGTGGCACAAACAATCTGGAATATATGACTACTTAAAAAAGATTTGAGTGAACTTATCCAGTGGATTGTGGTGCTGAAAAGAAAGATGGATATTCAACATGCAGGGTGGAAAGTTTGGCTTCTTTTCAAATACGGCCATGTTTTTAACTTTGCAAATGTAATGAAGATCAAGAATTACATTTGCTCATATTAAGAATTAGCCCCTCAACCATCTTTAAGACGTGTTATCCATTAACCTGACTATAGTAGAGCTATTCATTTAATTACTTGATTGCATATATTTGTAGAACCTCTAGTAAAGGGAAAAAAATTTAATAGTAGCATGTTCAATTCGATTTAATTCCATCAAACATCTCTCAAATTCCAGTTACTTTCAATCACTCTCTGTGCTTGTAAATTTAAAAGAAATAATTTTTTGACCTGTTCCCACGATTAGTTATAAAGTCTGGCTGAAAGATGATGAATCGCATCGCTTTGGAAAGTCACATACAAGTAGTCTCAAGACGTGAATAATCCAGAATCTGTTACTGTAGATGTACCATAGTTCAGTGACTCTGAAATACCATAGTTCAGTGACTCTGAAATGCAGAAATATGTCAAATACAATGACAACAGCAATTGGGGAAAGAAAAACCATTGACAGGAAATAGCGTATTCGTTCAAGATTCGGCTCTAATTAACCACCAATCAGCTATAAACTAGACTAAGATGCTCTCTGTTTCTTTGATTTTTTAGCATCCAAGTCATCGTCCCAGTCATCTTCAGAAGATCCATCGTGGCTCTTGCGCTTCTTTGACTGCTTTGAAGCAGCTTTAGAATCGGGTGTCTTCTTTTTCTGTGTTGAGACGGGAGATGTTGATGATTTTTTCTTAACAGTGATGGATTCAGCTTTCTTCTTAACTGTGATGACAGACTTCATTGGAGAACTGAGCCTTTGCTGCTGGGCCTTTTTCTGTTTTTTCTCGAAAACTTTCTTTGCCTCCTCCCTTGGAAGTAAACCAGACTCCATCATCCTACAATTACATCAAAATATCATGAACAACAGCACATCAAATGCTATATTCTCCCACAGTATAATGACTTTTTGTTTGTCCACAACGGGTAAGATTATTTAAAATCAAACATACTGAATCATCTTGAAGAAAGATTTTACCACATGATACATAAAAAATGAGGTTCCATGCGTATATCAAATCTTAACGAATTTGTGTTTCATGAGAACTTGGCTTCCTGAGAATTCAACATCTATGAGAGTTTCCCACCATTGAAATAAACACTATCGGGATGACTTCACAGATTAAGAAAAAATTTGGGGATGATTACTACCACCAGTCTATATGTCACAACCTGCCTTAGTAACTAATGTGTGTATTCTACAGCCAAGAAGCATGGAACAGTGGAAGAATAGGCAAAAGTACGGAGGGCATACGCATCCAGTAGAGAAGGCTAACAATTATGGAAATGTGCACATTTGCATTGCATACTGATGAACTGATAAGAAAAATCTGACCAAATCTGCAAACAGAATCAAGATCACAACCAGAGAAAACTATTCTGCATATCGGATGCATCAAATGAACTGTAGAAGTAACCCTTTATATTCTGCAAGCACTTTGAAGGCAGCCCGAAGGAAAGAGGGCATTTACGAGAAAGCATAGTTAATAAAAGAATAGTTCAAAGGACCTGGTGCTATAGATTAACGTCAATGGGAACTTCCCAAAAGATGTTCCAAAACTTTCTACTTCGAAATAATCCAGATATTTTAGAATCAAAAGTTTTATCATATCTCCCAGACTCCCACTGCTAAAATATGTAAGGGAACAAACTTAGCTAAGTTATAAACTAAATCTCTCTTCTTCCTTTTTTTTTTTTTTTTTTTTTTT
>CAIGRT010234077.1:14800-25036 GCA_903798405.1 Fraxinus platypoda
TTTTTTTTTTTTTTTTTTGGGAAATGGTAAAGCTAATAGCCAGGCTGACTTTTCTGTAAAGTATTATTAATATTATGTATCACAAATTGAAAGTGATTATTGAAAACCAAGAACAAAATGTAATTGAATATCCTTTACGAGTTGATAAAACCATTAAAATGTATAAAAATATTCACCCAGCTTTTTGAGAAATTCCAGGTAAGAAAGAGGACAAAAGTCAGAACTTAAAACAGGTTAGCGCATACGTAAAATAATTTGTGTACTCAACAAAAAATATTATATAGTCATACACTTGCATACCTAGCATTCTGGATTCTGGACCACTTGCTTCTGTGAACAAGAATTAGTGATTGCTAGTATACCTTAACACTAACAGAAAACACAACAAAAGACTACAGCCTACAGCTATCCACATGATAGGCAGCTTAAGTAATTCAGCAGACGCATCTTTAAAGTATATAAATAACAACATTCCCTATCTATAAGTAATATAAGTTGAAAGACCGAGGTATTTACATTCTCTAAGTTCAGATTAAAAAATCGGAATAAAAAAGGAATCATTATTTATAATATATGAGGTGAAAATTCCTGAATGGAACTTTAAAATCCAGCAGTTTTATGAACAAATAGCAACTTCAGGTGCATAAATAGTCAACTCACCATTACTCAACAAGTTAAACAATGCATATGCAAATATCCATATTGATGATACATAAACAAGGACCAGTCTTGGTACTTCAATAGCTGGAAGTGAGACAAAATATCACAGATATAGCCAAAGAAATCATAGTCGTTCTTACATTTTTGGGTCAGACATAATGGAAAGAGAAATACAAATTCACATTAAGGCCATATCAGTGATCATGATAATAGAGTTTCTAAGAAAAATTCACAGGTTAACAAGCTTAATGTGCAACATCCGGATTGGCTTGGCAATTAAATCTCAATTGTAGAATTTATGAGGTTAATGATGCATGATTAAAGAATAAAGAACATAAAAACTCAAGCTTCCAGCTACATAAACTTGTCTGCCTTTTGGTATATGACACAAATCATATAAAAAACCCTAAAGAAAACAAGTGCCCAGAAGTAGAAATTATGGAACAATCCGTAGTATATTTCTTTTGGCATCAACCAGACATAACAATGCTATTTTCCGAAGAAATTAGCAATTTAAGGAAATGAAGGCTAGTTTGATACAGCATCAACATGGAATTGGGTCTAACAAAAGTTACAAAGAGGTTTCAAAAGAATAATTCCTCACCAAATTGCGGCCATCTCACTAGAGGGCACTTGATTATACAGAGTCTCGTAGAAAATTCTCAATGGGTCTCTCTGCAAATCCAATTCAAGAGTAATCAATTACTTCAAAAACCCCCAACACAAACTTTTTATTTGACATACAAAGGAATAAGGAAAAACTTACTTCCTCGGGAGAATCTCTCTTTTGACCAGGCAAATCATACACTTTCCTTTCCCTTTTCTTAGCATCTTTGTCACTTGCTTTGGCCCCCCTTTTCTTCTCCTCGTCTTCATTTTTCTTCTTCTTTTGCTGTCCCTAACATAATTCGAAAAAAAATTCAGAAAGAAAAAAACAACCTCATTATTCAATAATGGAAAAACCATAGGATGCTCGTAAGATATGAAATCCTTACCTTGCTGTCAGCTTTCTTGGATGTCTTTTTCGAGGTGGGCACCTCAAATTCGTCATTATCTTGTTCTTTTTTCAGTTTTTTTTCTTCTTTTTTGACTTTATTCTGGGATTTTGGGGTGTCATTGTTGTTATTGGCTGATTTCTTCTTGCGGTTTCCAAAAGCTGATGCTATGCTCTGTTCTTCATCTTCATCTTCATCTTGAACTTCCACTTTCTTCACCGGTTTTGAATCTTCTGAAGGCATTTTCCTAACTTTTAAATCAGATATTTAGGTGTAATTTGGAGGAAAAAGAATGGATTATTTTGATGGCAATGCTCGACACCAGAAGAAGAGAAAATGAAGGGTTTCTATTTCATTTCAAAGTTGAACTGGGCTCAGTTTTATACATTGGGCTATCCATCAGTGTCCTACGGTCATGGGCTTTTCTCCAGTTTATCACTGAGACTGAATGATTGGGCTACTGGACATAGGGCATACCCACCAGGATTTCATATTGTCGAATGTTTTAGGTTTTCACTTTTCCGGTCTAATAGATAGGTTCGATTGTCATGGTACTATTGCAAGGCATGGAACTTGAAGTCTTAAGAGGTTTATGTGGGCTACCTCTTCAATCTCAACATCTATCTTTTGAAGTATGACATGATCCATAACATTTGAATAGTAAATGGTGATGTTGGCATAGTAGTGTTCTTCCCGACTAGCTATGGCACCGATGGTGATGCCGACATAAAAAATCCATTTATAGAAAAATTTGGCCTTTCCATATGAAGTTTTCTTTAAATTACAACTTTTGCATGGAAAGAACTCCCATTTTCGAATCAATTATTCTCTTTAGAGTGTAAATACATATATGAATCCAAACACAAAATTAGTTATGCCTTTTCCTATATATATATATATATCCGTGGCCTTGTTCCCAAAAAGTTTTCTTTCATCCTTAAAGCATTCAAAAGTCTTCAGCCAGGATATTTTTCAGAGAAGATGGGGTTGTACATGAGAAAAAGAACCCGAAATTCAATGTCTCCATCCCCTTTGCCAATACTAGCGTTTTACGGCATTTTCATCGTGCTATTGTCTATTGAAACTTATATCGAATTCAAGCTATTGTCTTTTGAATCTTATTTAGCCTTCAAGAAGAAGGTTGAAAAAATCAAGATGGGATTGAGGCTGCTTCTCTTCCTTTTACCCCTGGTGGGGTTTTTGATGGTCAATGTCATGCTAATGCCAAAGATGAGGTGGCTTCTTATTAGAGTTCTGCAGCCCACTTATCGACCGTTACGGCGTGATCCGAGTTCTCCGTGGGATCTGATGCCTGCATATCCAGTACGTCGTGATCATTGGAGTTCTCCATGTGTTCCAACACCTGCATACCCTGTTCGCTGTTATCGGTGCCGCTTTTAATGATGATTTATTCTCAATCTTCCACTCATTCGTGCTCAGTTAGGCTAATTTAGTCACGGGAAAATTTAATTGTACGTTGGAGTGAATAATATTTCTTTGTTGATCTTGTCTAGATCAGTTCCTGGTAACGAATTTAAATAAGATTTTTATGCACCTATTGCAATTTTGTTATGCAGTAAGCCGAGTGTGACACTGATCCAATTGTATAAGGGACAAAAGGATATTATTAATACAAACCAACAACCAAAACATGGTTGTTACAACTAATTTGATTACCATAACCAAGGATTTAGCAATTTAGAACAGAAAAATCTGCCCATTTTTTGTCTAACTTCAAGCAAAAATTTCTTCAAAAGATTTGGGTTTCACATTAGTTTCCTGCTTCAGCTCCTCTTCCTGCAACTGTTTCTCCTTAGCCAATTTTTTCAGCCTGGCCAGCTCAAGATCCTTCCTCATCTTCCTCTTGTACATCTCGGAGAACGTGATGGGCTCATCGAGAACCAGCTTCTCCCCTTCTCGGACCTTGAGTGGGTAAACTATGGCCTCTGGTGCTGGATTTTGGAAAGTTGCAATTGACAATCTGCTGTAATTAGAGTTCACTACGGCCTGGTGATCTGCATTCTTAAACCTCCCATTGCTTAGGTACTGCACATGTGATTAAGCATGGATTATTGTCATTTGCTCTATAAAACTCTCCCAAGTGTTTAAGCAAAAGACTCGAGTGTGACAATACTTACATGGCCATGGTCACCAAGATTAACCACAAAAGCTCCTTCCACAGGCTGGACAGTAATCCATGTGTTGCCACCATCCCTGGTGGCTTGAAGCCCACCAACCTGGTCCTGGAGCAGTAGAGTAATGGTACCCGGATCCGTATGCCGCTTGAGTCCGAGTGCGAGATCCGGTTGTGGACATTTGGGATAGAAATTGACAACCACCTTCTGATCCATATCAACACAAGCTTTGGTGAGTGCTTCCTTTTCAAGATCCATTGCTTCTGATAAAACCTCCAGTAATTTGCAGGCCAAATTCATCAACTCTTCGCTGTAAGCCTCCGTCACCGCTCGCCATCCCTCCGGCTTGTCCGGCCACCGAGAATAGTCACGAGCCTTGATCGGGTATGAAAAGTATGTCACAATCTCTCGCCAATCTTGAACTGCTTCACCCTGAAAAGGGAAAATTATAGTTGTGGGCTCAAGAACCATGCAAGGATTGCATTAACTTACCTATAAAAAGTGAAATGTACTAACGTGGAAAATAACATGTTAGAACTACCTGAAGGTGACTGGACACAATAAAACCCCCTTTCTTGCCACCGGACATATCAAACCGGAGTTTCTCCGCCGCCGGCGAAGCAAAGAAATCACGAGCCAAACGAGTCATTTCAGAAATGAGTTTAGAATCAACCCCATGATCAACCACTTGAAATATTCCCCAATCCTCAAAGGCTTCCACTATTTTCTTGCATATCTCCGACCTCCGGGCGCCGGCTTCATCAAGTCCTACAAGAGATATCACCGGAATATCTTTACTAAACTCGTTGTACGCAACCTTTGGCCTCTCGTCTTCATCTCTGATGAATTTCTGCTGCAGGGTTTTCTCTTGTGCTAGTGCTGTTAGGGTGGTTGTTGCCATATTTCTGTGAAGAAATTAAGATCCGGGAATTGGGGTATGTTGTGGGGTTTATTTTTCACATTTTTTTCTCTGAGGGCAATATAGGTTTATATAATCATACCAGAGAGGGGTGTACTTGGGGAGCGGGCAAAGCTCGTGCATACCTAACTTTTCTCTTATGGTGAATGAGTGACTTACTTTCAAGTTTTTACGAGCCTAAACCGGCATGATGAAGATTATACGTAAAAAACGTAAAGTGTGATTAGAGTCAAAATTAAGCTTCGCATCTAGACGCACTTCTCTGTTAACTTTTGTTATCTATCTAAGATTTAAGGAATTAATTAACCGTTTTCACACATGTCGACAAAAGTCTAGTGTGACCAAACCAAATAAGGGTAACTCTGTACTCTTACATATTCTCAATATCATATTTTTCTGGACAGTAATTAGATATTGTAGTGAGTTAGTTACATTACAAGGTTGTCTTTGCAACACATCGTTCGTTGGTTGTAATGTGTGGTGTTGATTTAGGAAACACGTGCATTTAGATCATTGATTGGGGAGTAGATGGATGTTTTTAATACACGGGAAATTTGCTGCATTCATCCCCAGCCTATTGACCTAGATGTAATTTTGTCCCAAATTGTCTTCAACCTATTAGTTTTAAATAGTCTATTAAGCCCCTCTTTGGTGGGTATTAAAATTAGATTTTTATAAAAGTTTTTGAAATGTGTGGTTAAAAAGTCGTGAGACCCATAAAATATATGGTTAATATTGATGGTTTAATTTTGATTTAAATTAAAATCTGATTTATATTAATACCAATCATGAGCTAAGACTACTTGTAATGAGTAGGATACATAACAATGAAGGCAAAACCTGGGAATTAAATGATTTAAAATTACGACTAATTATTGGCTCTTTCCGTATTACAGGTAAAAACTACGAAATTTACATGTCCAAAAGCTAAAGGCGGTAGCCTCGATCCTAGCATGAATTGCACATAGCTAATTAGAATTCAGAATTCATCAGCCTTAGCTACGGTTTTGAGCAGCAGACAACATCACATTACAGTTCCTTATTTTCAGGGAAATGGAATCAAGTTTGTTAAGCCAGCTGCTGAGTTAGTTGTTTGCTCTCTTCTAGATTCTTCTTACTCGTGTATAAAGCTATGTAATTTGTAATGATAATGCATTCAATTAAGCTTCATTTTATCCAGTATTTTTACTTGGTATCAGAGCCTACAATGGTCAACACCAACTCCGACAATCAGTCAAATCCGTCTGAGTTTATTACAACCCCTTTTGCTCAGGCAGCAACTGGCCAGAACATAGCATTTGGAATGAACATTACTTAAACACCATCAGTGAAGCTAGACACGAACAATTTCCTGCTGTGGAAAAATATGGTTATGCCCATAATCAAAGGGCATAACCTTGAAGGGTATTTGTTGGGGACAAAGGCGTGTCCACCAGAATTTCAAGCAACCCAGACAACCGTTGGTCAAGGAAAATCAGTGGAGATGACTCAAAATCCAGAGTTTCTGAAGTGGATGTCAGCTGATCAATTGCTTATGGGGTGGTTATATTCCTCCATGACTCCAGGAATAGCCATGAAGGTCATGGGATGCACGAGCTCAAACAAACTATGGATAGCAGTTGAAGAAAGTTTTGGTATACTGAATAAATTACGAGTAATGTTTCTCACAGGAGAGCTGCAAAGAACAAGGAAAGGGACAATGACAATGGATCAGTACTTAACCATCATCAAGCAACTGGCAGACAATCTGGAAATTGCTGGTAAAATCATTGATCAAGGTGACTTAATTACCCAAGTTCTATCAGGCTTGGATGAGGAGTATATTCCCATTGTGGTGCAGATAAGCAGCAGAGAAACTATCTCCTGGTATAAACTATCCTCAGAACTAATGACATTTGAGAGTCGACTCGAGCACTTAAATCAAGTGAAGAACAACTTCACCTCACTCAATGTTAATCAGTCTAGTGTCCAGTTGGCACATAGAACTGGTTCTGGTATAGGATTTAGATGAACTGGCAATGGCAGATCGGCAAACTATAGAGGCAGAGGTAGAACTACTATTGGTAGGCAAAATGAGGGTAGAGGCCCTTGTCAAATTTGCGGACTAAACAATCACACTGCAAGCTTCTGCTACAATAGGTTTGATGAAAGGTACATGGGAGGAAAGCCAGCTAACTCAGGGCAGCAGAGTTTCAGTGCAGCTCCATCAATCTATATAGCATCACCAGCACCCTTGATGACCCAGCATGGTATGTTGACTCAGGCGCAAGTGACAACAGACAAAGGTAACCTGGACACTGTGGTGAAATATGAAGGTATAGAAAAACTACTTGTTGGTAATGGAGATAGACTAACTATTGCTCATATTGGAAATGAGAAAATTTCTGCATCTAATAATAAGTCACTTGAGTTAAATAAATTATTACACGTTCCTTCAATCAAAAGGAATCTGATCAGTGTTTCCCAACTCACTAATGACAATGATGTGTTCATGG
The DNA here is from genome assembly GCA_903798405.1 of Fraxinus platypoda. Classification (NCBI taxonomy): domain Eukaryota; kingdom Viridiplantae; phylum Streptophyta; class Magnoliopsida; order Lamiales; family Oleaceae; genus Fraxinus; species Fraxinus platypoda. Next base: position 22,005 of record CAIGRT010234077.1, read on the forward strand.
AATTTTATTCTAATTGTTGTGTTGTGAAGGATCTCCAAACGAAGAGGATTCTGCTACAAGGAGTTCTTAATGATGGATTGTACCAGCTGCAGTCATCAAAATTCAAGCCAGAAAGAACCTTTTTAGAGCCCAACTTTTTGAATAATTCTCAGTATTTTACAGCCAAATCTAGTAGTGGTGAACAACCTTCAGTTATACCAATCTCAGAATCTGAATTTAAACTTTGGCATAGAAGGCTAGGACACCCCTCAAACCTTGTGGTAAATCAAGTCCTTAAGTCATGTAATATAATTATCAAATTCAATGAAATTCCTATTTTCTGTGACTCTTGCAAACTTGGAAAATCTCATGCTCTACCATTTAATACTTCATTCTCACATGCTATTAAACCATTAGATCTTATTCATACTGATGTTAGGGGACCAGCCCCTTTAAATTCCATCTCAGGAATTAGATATTACATAATCTTTATTGATGACCATAGCCGTTTTACATGGATTTATCCTATGAGACAAAGTCTGAAGCTCTAATCACCTTTACACATTTCAAAAATCTTGTAGAAAATAAGTTTGAAAGGAAAATTAAAATCCTGCAGTCTGACCGGGGTGGAGAATTCAGAAGTTTTAGCAAATTCGCTCTAGAGTCTGGTATAGAACTAAGGCAATCTTGTCCCTATACCTCAGTTCAAAATGGCAGGGCTGAACGCAAGCACAGACACATCACAGAGACTGGGCTAACTCTCCTAGCTCAGGCTCAAATGCCACTTTATTACTGGTGGGAGTCTTTCAAAGCAGCCACTTACCTGATTAACAGGTTACCTACCCCTGTGTTTACACCATAAGTCACCTTATCAAGTTCTGTTTAATAAAATCTTTGATCATAAACAACTCAAAACCTTTGGTTGTGCTTGTTTTCCGTGTCTGAGGCCCTATCAGAGGCACAAGTTCAACTTTCATTCCCAAAAGTGTGTTTTATCTTGGCTATGATGACTCACACAAAGGTTATAAATGTCTAAGTCCTAGTGGGAAAATTTATATTTCTAGGCATGTTGTGTTTAACGAGCTAGAATTCCCTTTCAAGACAGGTTTCCTAAACAAACAAACTCAACCTCAGCCCTGTAATACTGAAATAAGTTACCTTCATTTCATTGATCCTAACAGTCATACTATGTCCTCAAGTAAAACTGCAGCTTTTACAATACAATCTGAAGAATCCTCTGCAGTAGACCTTGTCAATTGAGGTACAGAAATTGAGACTGAAGGAGGTATGCTGGTGGAACATTCTATTGATGAGGGAAACAAAGAGGTGATAACAGGCAATGAAATATCAGAGGCTCCAACTGATCCTCAGAATATGGTAAGGGAAACAGGTCTATCAGATGTTAACACATCTCAGAATGCAGGTCATCAAATGATTATCAGGAGCAAAGCTGGTATCTTTAAGCCAAAAATCTATACTACTATGGCAATGGATGAACTAGCTGCAGTTGAGCCAACTAGTACTGATGAGGCTTTAACAAGCAGCAGCTGGTTGAAGGCAATGCAAGAAGAGTATAGTGCCCTCATGAAAAATGAAACATGGACCTTGGTGGCACCCAAGGCTGGAATGAAAATCTTGTAGAAAATAAGTTAGAAAATAAGGCAAGTAGACATTAATAATGCCTTTTTGAATGGGAGCTTGACTGAGGTAGTCTACATGAACCAAGCACAAGGTTTTGTAAATCAAAATCACCATGAGTATGTATGCAAACTCAAGAATGCGTCGTATGGTCTTAGGCAAGCACCTAGGGCGTGGCATGACAAACTGAAACATACCCTGCTAGAATGGAACTTTAGACAATCTAGAGCTGACAATTCTCTGTTTTTCTTGACAAAAGGAGCCCATATATTGTATGCCTTGATATATGTGGACGATATAGTGATTACAGGTAATAATGTTCAGCAGTTTTATAGACAAATTAAACTTCACATTTGCACTCAAAGAAATGGGGAACCTGAAACAGTTTCTGGGAATTGCAGTTGAAAGAGATGATGCTGGCTTATACTTGAGACAATCCAGATATGCAATTGAATTGTTGAAAAGATTTGACTATGAAAATTTGAAGCCTAGTCAAACTCCTATGATTGCAGGTAAATTGATTTCCAAAACTAAAGGTAAAGAAATGAAAGATCCTACTTCTTATAGAAGTGCAATTGGAGGCCTTCAATATCTGGTTCACACCAGACCAGACTTAGCCTTTGCAGTAAATAGGCTAAGTCAGCTCCTTCAGGCTCCAACAGACTCACATTGGAAGGCACTTAAGAGGATTTTCAGATATCTAAAGGGTACTTTACACCATGGATTAACCATTCAAAGAAACGACAGTCTTGACATCACAGCATTTGCTGATTCTGACTGGGGTCTTGTCCAGATGATAGAAGGTCTACAGCTGAATACTGTGTTTACCTTGGAGACAATTTAGTGTCATGGTGCTCTAAGAAACAACACGTGATTGCTAGATCCAGCATAGAAGCCGAATACAGAGCTTTAGCCCATTGTGTAGCAGAAATAACTTGGATTCAGTCCTTACTTAAAGAGCTAGAGATTCCACAGAACTCAATACCTATTATCTGGTGTGACAGTCTAAGTGCAAGCGCTCTAGCCTCAAATCCTGTGTACCATGCTCGTACAAAACATATTGACCTAGGTGTGCATTTTGTAAGAGACAAGGTATTAGACAACAGGTTAAAAATTACCTACATTCCCTCTTCTGTTCAGACAGCATACATGTTAACTAAACCTATGTGACAATCAAGGTTTCAGCTTCTCAGGGACAAGCTTGGAGTGATTGATCACACTCCACCTTGAGAGGGGGAATTAGAATTCATCAGCCTTAGCCAGTGTTCTAAAAAGCGTAAAGTGTGGCTAGGTGTGTAGGCCAAGTTTCAAGCTTTACGAGCCAAGGCGAGCCTAGGCGTAAAAAAACGTTTTTTAATTTTAATTTTTAATAATTGTAAAAAAAATCAATAATTCAAATAATACATATCAAATAT
>CAIGRT010234086.1:0-15226 GCA_903798405.1 Fraxinus platypoda
AATTCAGCCAATCATATGGAATCCAATGGAAACAATCAGACAGGTTACAAAGTTCATTCTAATAATGTCATGACTAATCAAATTTCTGATTCTGTTCCAGATAAAGCTCTTGGAAATGTTGGAAGCTTTATGCAAAAGTTGAACCCTGATCAATATCAACACTTAATGAATCTGTTGAGCACACACCTTTCAGATGCTAAGTTGCAGGATGAAGGTGCTACTTCTGGGCATGAATCAGGTATTAGTCTCACCATCTTCATTAATCAAGTTGACAATTCCTCTACACACTGGGTGGTAGATTCAGGGGCTACCAGTCATGTTTGTTTCAACTATGGATTTTTTAAAACATTGAAGGCTGTGAACAATGTTTTTATCACATTACCTAATCACATCAGGCTTCCAGTAAGATTGGTTGGAACTGTAATGTTAACTCCAGATTTAATTCTTGAGGATGTGTTGTATGTACCAGAATTTAAGTTCAATTTATTATCCATCAGTTCTTTAACAAGGGATTCCAACATCAGTGCCAGATTTTTCACTGATCATTGTCAAATTCAGGACACGTGCAGCTCGAGGATGATTGGCAGGGCTAAGAGAGTTGGTGATCTTTACATACTTGATGCAGTTAATATAGTTGATACTGGAATAAAAAATAAATGTAATTTTCCTGAAGTTGTCTGTAATCCTGTTTTCTCTGTTATGAATAATGTGCCTTCACATATTTGGCATAATCGTCTTGGTCATTTGTCATTTAGAAGACTCGAAATTCTGAGAGATCATCTCAATTTTAAGAATGATAAATGTTGCTCACCATGTTATATTTGTCCATTGGCCAAGCAAAGAAGGTTATCTTTTGTCTCAAATAACCACTTATCTGCCAATCCCTTTGACCTCCTTCACTGTGATACTTGGGGTCCATATAGCTCCCCAACTCGAGATGGTTACAGATATTTTCTCACCCTAGTAGATGATTGCACGAGGTTTACCTGGGTTTATCTAATGAGGCATAAATCTGATGTTCATAATATCATTCCAAAATTCTTCAGTCTTATTGAAACACAGTTCAACAAAGTTATTAAGGTTTTCAGATCTGATAATGCTCCTGAATTACATTTTCAAGATTTTTTTAGTTCAAAGGGTGTACTTCACCAATTTTCATGTGCTGAATGCCCTGAGCAAAATTCGGTTGTTGAGAGAAAGCATCAGCACTTGCTTAATGTAGCTAGAGCATTGTTCTTTCAGGCACAGGTACCTATCTCATTCTGGGGAGATTGTATCCTTACAGCTACCTTCCTGATCAATAGAGTTCCTTCTCCAATCTTGCAAAATAAAACACCTTTCACTATGCTTTACAAATCTCCAGTAGATTACAAATTTCTTAGGGTGTTTGGGAGCTTATGTTTTGCATCTACTCTTGCATCTCACCGCCTAAAATTTCACCCTCGTGCAAAGGCTTGTGTCTTTATTGGATATCATCCTGGTATTAAAGGCTACAGGTTATATGACATTGTTTCCAAATCTTTTTTTATTTCCAGAAATGTAAAATTTCATGAAGAGATTTTCCCTTTTCATTCTATCTCCAAATCTGCTGATTTTGTTGACCATTTTCCTCATCTAGTTCTTCCAAAATCTATCACTGATATAACATCAGAACCCCCTATCTTTCATCATTCTAATTCTTCTCAGAATCCTATTGTTTTTCAGAGTCCCAGTTATCCTATAACATCAGATCATACTGCTATTTTCTCTCCTCAGAATCTTAATTCCTCTTCATCTCCTCCTGCACTTCCAGTTATTTCTCTTCCTCCTGCTGTTACTCCTACCAATCCAATTCTCAGGAGATCACTTAGACAAAATAAACCTCCTTCGTACTTACAAGACTTTCATTGTAATCTCTTATCCCACAAAATCATTCAGCCTGATAACACTTCCTTTCCTTATCCCATAGGAGATTACATCACCTATGATAAATTTTCTGATTCTCATAATCATCTTCTCCTTAATATTTCCTCGAACTTTGAACCTCAACACTACAATCAGGCTGTGCAATATACCCAGTGGAGACATGCTATGGCTGCTGAATTGAATGCCATGGAACAAAACAAAACTTGGTCTGTCACTTATCTGCCTCGAGGGAAGCATTCCATAGGATGCAAATGGGTGTACAAAATTAAGTATAAATCTGATGGAAATATTGATCGATACAAAGCTCGATTAGTGGCGAAAGGGTATACTCAACAAGAGGGGCTTGATTTTTTGGAAACCTATTCTCCAGTGGCCAAGCTCGTTACTGTAAAACTTTTATTAGCTGTTGCTGCAATAAATCATTGGCATATTGTTCAGTTGGACGTTAATAACGCTTTCCTCCATGGTGATTTGTTTGAAGAGATTTACATGGACTTACCATTAGGCTACAATGCTTCCAGTCCATCTCCTCAACAGGGGGAGCGTTTAGTTTGCAGGTTACATAAATCGATTTATGGGCTGAAGCAAGCTTCAAGGCAATGGTTCTCAAAGTTTTCCCATGCTCTCTTGCTTCATGGTTTTAGTCAATCGAAATCTGATTATTCCTTATTCATCAAGGGGTCTGGGGCAGATTTTGTAGCCTTACTTGTTTATGTTGATGACATAGTCATCACTGGATCCAATTTGGGATAATAATTACTAGACTTTAGTAAAATAAACAGACAATTTAAGTTGAAGGATTTGGGTAAACTCAAGTATTTTCTTGGTTTGGAGATTGCCAGATCTCAGAGAGGTATTGTCTTATCCCAGAGGCATTATGCACTTCAGCTGCTTGAGGATACTGGTTTTCTTGCTTGTAAACACGCTACCTTGCCTATGGATCCCAAAGTTCGGCTGAGCTCTTTTGAGGGAGAGTTACTGGATGACAGCACTTCATATCGAAGGCTCATTGGGAGGCTACTTTACTTAACTATTTCAAGGCCTGACATTACTTTTGCGGTGCATAAGCTCAGCCAGTTTGTTTCTCAGCCAAGGAAGCCTCATTTAACTGCTGTTCATCATCTGTTACAATACATTAAATCTTCTCCAGGCCAAGGGCTTTTATTTTCTGCTGGTTCTTCTTTGCAATTGCGTGCTTTTGCTGATGCGGATTGGGGATCATGTTTAGATTCCAGAAAATCTGTTACTGGTTTTTGTGTGTTTCTTGGAGATTCTATGGTGTCATGGAAAGCTAAAAAACAGAGCACGGTTTCTAGATCTTCAGCTGAAGCCGAATATCGTGCGTTGGCCTCAACTGCTAGTGAATTAGTGTGGATACATCAGCTGCTTCGTGATCTTCATATTGATTCCAATGTTCCTGCTTTGATTTTTTGTGACAATCAAGCCGCCGTTCATATTGCTACCAACCCCATCTTCCATGAAAGGACCAAACATATTGAGATAGACTGCCATTTCGTTCGGGATAAGATCAGTGATGGTTTCATCAAGCTGCTTCCAGTCAGAACAACTCACCAGCTTGCTGACATTTTCACTAAGCCGCTTCCTGCAACTACCTTGTTTCCCTTGCTATCCAAGATGGCTGTTATTGATCTCCACCATCCATCTTGAGGGGGAGTATCAAATTCAGAAGAGATCACAGCCTTCCATCTGTCACGAGCTCATTGGTTCTAGAGATATTGTTTGTTAATTGACAACTGTTATTCCCGGTTCCCGCCTATTTTTCCCCTTTTCCTAATTTGTTATTTATACCATGTAAACATTACATTTTCAATTAATAAATCAGATATTTTCATTCTCCAATATTCTTTCTCTATTTCACAATAAGTTTGATAAAAATTAATGACACGTGTAATTGAAAAAAAAATTACATCTCATAAAGTGTGATCAAAATTAATTATTGATTTTAATTAGAAACTTTTAATAAAATTAAATTTACACCAAAATGAGGCATAATCTCTTTAAGAAATTCCCAATCTAAAGACACCGATTGATCCAACCCCCATTTGTCTATCATTATTCAATAAAAATGAGTTTTGGAATAGTGAATTTTTTTATTTATACACGAATTTTTCATTCTTAAATTTTGGGTTTACGTATAAAATATTTTATTGTAAGAATATATAATTAAAAATAAATTTGAGAAAAAATAGTTTTAAAATAATTGTTGAAAGAAAAATGAAACACAAACCCCATGGCTCCTAGTTAAGGGTCCGTTTGGAATGTGTTTATAGAAGTGTTTGTTGAGAAAATTATCCTCCAAAAACTCCTTGACCAGATCAATCATCAATCACTTGCATAGAAATTTATCTAGATTTTTCTGGCTTTTCAAAAGGCTGCCAAACAGGGCCCCGAGGTAGTAACGGAATAAAGCTCCAGGTACAGATTTTGAACGGCAGCACCCTGTTGGTCAGTTTTTTTTTTTTTTTTATCCTTCTTCCAATCAAAAGTGTATTTCCTGTTTGAATTTCCTCCATTTTTCCCCTACGTGTAGCTAACAGAGAAGTGTATGAGAATTGAGATCAAACCGTCCAATACAAGAGTGAGTGATACAGACTTCACTTATACTTGTGTTGTTTGTCATATTCCTTATTGGAGTCTACTTCCCACGCTAATCTTCTCTCCCTAATTCTCTCTCTTGCCAAATCAGTTGTTGCAGCAAAGGAGGAAACCAGTAATCAAATTTTACTTTTTGGGGATGCTGATTCTTGTCCTGCTATAAAATCAAGGTATAAAATAATAATAATAGTAGTAGTAATAATCGTATTTCATGTTTACAGTATTTATTTTCCAGCCTAGGGCTTGATGTTTATTTACAATCGTGTATGGATATAGTTTGTACTTCATATTATACGTAGGAGGCTTGACTTCTATTTTGATTTTCTTGATTCAGTCTGAGAAAATAATCGCCTTCAATTTTATGTAATTCCCTTTATGGTAACGCAAACTTTAATAAAGCACAGCCTTTCTTCCCTGTTTTCTTATTGTGCTGCTTTATTTCGTTTCACAGTTGACAATAACACATCTCGTAAATCCTTCTCTTTCCTCTTATTGGAGATATAATTTTGTGTATTGTGTGTTATGAGATAAATTAAATGTCAAATTAGGTGTGTTAATTAATATGTTTGTTCATTTTCCCTATGCAGAGATATATTTTTGTGTCATTCCTGAAGGCAAATGCAGAAAATTGATTAAGAAATATTCTGGCTATTTGGTAGAGGCATGATGGTGAGATTGATCAAAGTTATATGGTTTCCGTTTTTGATACTACTCCTGTTAGAGAATGGAAGAGGGATAACCTCAGCTTCAAATTACCTAATTGGGCTCGGAAGCTATGACATTACTGGGCCTGCTGCCGATGTCAACATGATGGGATATGCTAACATGGAACAGATAGCATCTGGGGTTCACTTCAGACTGCGAGCTCGTACTTTCATTGTGGCAGAACCAGTGGGAAATCGAGTTGTATTCGTTAATCTTGATGCTTGTATGGCCTCCCAACTTGTGACAATAAAAGTCCTTGAGAGGTTGAAGGCAAGGTAGTTATAGTCTCCTTGTAAAGCTCTCTTACTGAAGTGAATTTGTCTAAAACCATCAAGCCCAGAAGATAATAAAGCACTGTTTGCTGATACTTGTACAGAACGATATAATAAGCCCCCGTTTGACAAAGCTTTTTTGAAATTATAAGCTAGTCAAACTTCATCTTTTAACCACACATTTCCTTGGATTCACAACCTTTATCCATTTTTTAACCATACATTTCATGGGAGCCTCCAATTTATAATCTCAAAAGCTTTGTCAACTGGGCTAAATTACAACCTCACTAATTGGTACTTCCATACAATAGTAATGTTCTTAAATTTTGGAAAATCGGATTAAAACATTGCCATTATTGCTATTCCAGGTACGGAGATCTATATACAGAAAACAATGTTGCTATCAGCGGAATTCACACACATGCTGGCCCTGGCGGTTATCTTCAATATATTGTATATATTGTAACATCTCTTGGTTTTGTTCGCCAATCATTTGATGCCCTGGTTGATGGCATTGAGCAGAGTATCATACAAGCTCATGATAGCCTTCAACCTGGATCAATATATATTAATAAAGGTAACTGATTAGGTTTGGAACACCTATTTTGTTAATACTAAAATCAATATGTAGTAGCTTCATTATTTATCTCACATTAAGGTGATTCTGAAGTATATTTGTATGACTGGAATGGAGCAACTGCTTCATAGTTACTACAGAAAGTACATTAGCATTTTACTTGTTTGATCTTTCATTCAACCATACGGCAAGTACTTTAGAGGAATAACTTGATTAGAGGAAAAATGCCGACCAAGTTGAGTTCCAATTATGTTTGTTCTTCTTCTGACATGATGTTGAAATGTACCTTATGGGTACTTGTCTTCCTGTAAATNATAGTTACTACAGAAAGTACATTAGCATTTTACTTGTTTGATCTTTCATTCAACCATACGGCAAGTACTTTAGAGGAATAACTTGATTAGAGGAAAAATGCCGACCAAGTTGAGTTCCAATTATGTTTGTTCTTCTTCTGACATGATGTTGAAATGTACCTTATGGGTACTTGTCTTCCTGTAAATTTTGGTCCGTGTTTGCCAGATTTTGATATTTTAGGGGTTTGATGGAACTCCATATCACTTCATGCAAACATCCCTGTAACGAAGGTTTAAATCACAGCCACTTGTAGCATCAAATTAAATGCATAAACACTTCCTGTAAACTACTGTCACTTCCATGCATGAACATTTTCTTGGAACCTTAACCAACACCATTGACTCGCTGCAGCTTTAGATTAGCATCCCACCCCCCCCGGATGCGACTTTGAAAATGAATATGTTATCATATTTTCTCATCAAGTAATCTTCATTTGGTTGGTTTAGGATTATCTTTTCCCTAATACGGTAAAGCTCATATTTGCTATCCACATGTGCTACTTTCTTTTTCTAGTCTGAAAGGCTTTCAGGTTGCCAGTAGCTGATATCTACAGTCTGCATTGAAACTCTATTAAATTTCTTCTGAACTTCACTTAATCCATGGTGACCATAGTTCTGAATCTCAAGTTTTGTTATTTGACAGTGTACCTTATCGACTTATTTCCATTTAAGCCGAGCTTCTTCACGTTTGTGCCTCTTGAATTCAACCATGCTTCTACTGGATGGCCTCATTTTTAATAGTTTATCTTGGTTTTTTGGGTTTGAAATAACTGCTCTTCAATCACTTCATTTGCTGGACTTCAAATGGTATCATGTGCCATCAGAATCGATAGCTATAGATTACTTCTCTAGCCAGTTTCATCTTATTTTTTATGGTTCAAATTCTTCTGTTTGATTTTTTAGGATTCGTGCTCAAGAAAACATGTGAAGTATAGCAAATAAAATTGGGTCTATTGTCTTATTTTTAATTTCTAAATTCTTATTAATTGTTGGCTTCAATAACAGGGAAGCTTTTAGATGCTGGGGTCAACCGCAGTCCAAGTGCTTATCTCAATAATCCTGCAGAAGAACGCAGTAAATACAAGTATGATGTTGATAAAGATATGACCGTTTTGAAGTTTGTAGATGATGAATGGGGTCCAGTAGGTAGCTTCAATTGGTTTGCAACCCATGGGACTTCTATGAGCCGTACAAACTCATTGATAAGTGGGGACAACAAAGGAGCTGCTGCTCGTTTTATGGAAGACTGGTTTGATCAGGATAGTGGTGAAAGGACCTTTTCTGATGAATCTAAGCCTAGTGGTATCCCTCGGAGAGTCTCAAACATTATTCCAATTGTTCGCAATGATCGTAAGACTTTAGTTACCTGCCCAAGTTATTACGGTATTACATAGATAGTACAGTTACGCTTGTTGAATTTTGTTTTTGTAGTAGTCATATCCACCTGTTTCCTTTTACTAGAAGTGTGATAAGGGGACTCTGATACCCATGTTGTTAGCTTTTTTTACATTTTTTAATTACAAAAGAAGGTACTTATTTGCTATGTGGGAAGTGCAGTTGAAATTCATGGACCTATACTCTGTTTGCATCTGGCTTTTCCTCCATTTTTCTCGATGATTTAGGGCAGAGGACATTTTTGTTTCTTAATGCTGTTTGCGGAACGTCGCCAAGTTATTGACTTCTTGTATTGTTTTACTGAGTTATATTATCTGTTCATCTGCAATCACCCAGAAAGAAATTTGTCTCTGACTTATGTTTACCTATTCTTGTGGTTATCTCGATGCAGATCATGAGTTGCAGGAACTTGCTGCTTCTTTCAAGTCTTCTTCAGGCAAACCGGCAACCAGATTTACGAGCCTTGCAAGACGTGTAAGAAGTAATCTAAGGCGAGAGGATAGGCCTAGATTCATATCTGCATTTTGCCAAACCAATTGTGGGGATGTTAGCCCAAATGTGCTTGGGACCTTCTGCACAGACACAGGGTTGCCTTGTGACTTCAATCATAGTACCTGTGGAGGGAAGAATGAATTATGCTATGGCCGAGGTCCTGGGTATGCATGCTCTCACAATTTGTTACTTTCCAGAATAAATCGTAATATAAAATGGTTTTTACTTCAATATTGGATTGTACATAGTTTTTACTGGTTATAATCTTATCTCTTGCTTACATGGAAGGTACCCAGATGAATTTGAAAGTACACGAATCATTGGTGATAGACAATTCAAAATGGCAGTAGAACTTTTCAATAATGCATCAGAGCAATTGAAGGGGAAGGTTGATTATCGCCATACTTATGTAGACTTCTCCAAGCTTGAGGTGACAATTCCTAAACAGGGAGGAGGTATTGAGACTGTAAAAACCTGTCCTGCAGCGATGGGATTTGCATTTGCTGCTGGTACAACTGATGGACCTGGGGCTTTTGATTTTAAGCAAGGAGATGACGAGGTTCTGCTACAGGATCTATATAATTAACTCTGTACTCTTGTTTAGCATGTAGAGAAGTGTACTTATACTCTCTCTCTCCTCTCCTCTGTTTGTATGTGTTGCCAGGGGAATGCGTTTTGGAGACTAGTGCGTAACCTACTTAAAACACCAAAACAAGGACAAGTTGACTGTCAAAATCCAAAGCCCATTTTGCTTGATACTGGTGAAATGAAAGAGCCTTATGACTGGGCGGTGAGTTAACATCTTAGTGCAATTCTTTTAACTTTTAATGCAATTGGATTTGCTTACTTTCAGATGCTTCTAATAGGAAGCAATTTAAACTCTATGGAGACATTTTGTAGTTCTAGTTCCTTCGAACTGAACACTTAATTCTTGGTGTTGTCTGGAATCTGGAAGTAAATAGTGAATTGCTTTTACCGGGATATAATTTACTAATACGAGTTTCCCCAAGTCTAATATGTTGATAGTTAAAAGTTGTATTAAATAGAAGTTTCTGAATATGTGTTCTGAGGAATTGGAATGTTTAAGAAATATTAATGATAATTGAAGACAATAATATTCTGCTATAAAGAAGGAAAATTTTTAAGCTAAAGATTTATTTTGGACATTCTGGATATACGTAGATTGAGTGTAATTCAACATAATTGGGCTAGGTTTTTATGCATCAAACTGTGAGATATAAAGTGCATGGCAGCGTGAACTTTGGAGTGTTAGACATGCTATCAGATTTAAACCTTTATGCTTAATCTCTGATGACTTTCCCTTCCGAACTAAGTTCACCGAGTTTGTTGATTGAAAATTTATATGGTTGAGGAGAATATTATAAATGGGGAAATAAGAGAGTATCTTCAGATTACTCGCTTCTCCTCTTCTCGTGGTAGTGAACTATGATGTTGTATTCATGCCAGTTTGTTGTCATTATGTTGATTGTGCTTCCGCTAACCATAAGTGGCGTTGCTCAACTAAGAAGTTGAAGCTCAACGTTTCTTGTTATGAGTGCGTCTTCATTTAATCTTTCTCTGGGAAGTCATTCGTTATATGTTATTATCAACTGAAAATATTGTACTGCTATTATTACTTACTGGGGCACATTATGTACTGAGAATACTGATAATTTTTTTGTTTTCCTTGATTTTTTTTGCAGCCCTCAATACTTCCAGTCCAGATTCTGAGGATAGGACAGCTGGTCATTCTCAGTGTACCTGGAGGTAGTGGCTTCTTTTCCATTCTTTTAATCATGTAGAGGTTTATATTTTTTATTTTGCACCATATTGTGCTCTTATGATTGAAATGAATCAATGCAACTTTTCTCTTGTATAGTTATTTCGATGTTGGTGTTTATATTTTCAGCTGTTGCAGAGATGGAAATAAGTCTCCATTACTGGACAAGAAACTAGCATATAAACTTTGATGTGCTTCTCATAATTTATTAATAAAAAATAGAACTGATAAAACCAAAGAAATTTTGATTCAAAATTTTTTCCGAACCCTACATTCCACTGTCTCATAATCAAATCTGAAGCAACACAAAGACTAAATAGATTTGACCTGGCGTGAAATTTTCTATAGGTTTTCTTAGTCCCACGTCAACAAGACTGGAAAGTTACTAAGAAGGAGCCTTCAATAAATATGCATCCATGAGCTTGTTTGTGGTTATACTTTGATACATGAGTAAGTGTTCAAGAATATTGCTTTCATTTCACAAGGGTAACGAAATCTTAATTTAGTAGAACGTGTTATAAGATGGAGAGGTAGAACAAAATTAACATGACCCTGTGGTTGTAAAGATCTCGTTGCATCAGATATTTCTGTACATGTTGTGACTCACCGAGTGGAATGGTGAAAAGGGATTTATTTAGCCAGCAGAAATTTATTGGGAATAATGCTTAGGTATGTTGCTGTTCATGAAAATTAATTTAACTGGCCTTTGTGTAACAGAATTCACTACGATGGCTGGAAGACGGCTACGAGATGCTATGAGAACAGTGCTCACAGGTGGAGGTAGCAAAGAATTTGATGAAAATGTTCATGTAGTGATTGCTGGGTTGACAAATACGTACTCGCAATATATAACGACCTTTGAGGAGTACCAGATACAGAGATATGAGGTCAGTTGCTGAATCATGGTAAATGATACAATAAACTGTGGGCACTAGTAGTGTTTTGCAGAATGATAAAGACAACATTTTCAAACACCATATGAAGACCTTGTTGAAATGTACAGATTTGTTGCATACCTATAACTATAAGCTATGTAACGAAGTCTTTTAAAATTCACTCACAGATATAGATGAAAAAGTACACAGATAGCTAATCCATTGGTGAAAAAGGGTTGTGCACTAGTATACCTCTGTTGATTTCCCCCCTCAAAAAACTTGGAACTATTCCACCATTAATTAACTATACTCCTAATGGGTAAGCAGACTGTACGGTGGGTAGATCGTAAACATAATTTCCCAGCCATTTTGAACATGTAAATGTTGTCTGTTTCAGATTAATTCGAAGACATTTTCCATAGCTATTAGCTTATTACTGTATTGTAAATCATGAAATAAAAATATACCTGTTGCCATCTCCATTTAGAGAGTTATTTGTAGATGCACAATGACACCTGTTTTCTGGTCTCTTAAAACCAAATAACACGGGTAATGGGAAATGTGGGATAACTTCTGCCAAGTATAACATTTACAGTTCGTTAAAAAAAATTCTTGTTCTTTGGATGCTAAATGCATATCTTCGTTTCCTTCCTAGGGTGCCTCGACACTATATGGCCCACATACCCTCTCTGCCTACATTCAGGAGTTCAAGAAGCTTGCAGCAGCCCTTATCAGTGGACAGTCTGTGCAATCTGGTCCACAACCCCCAGATCTTCTAGGCAAGCAAATAAGCTTGCTAACACCAGTCGTGATGGATGCAACTCCTTGGGGTGTAAAGTTTGGTGATGTCAGCAAAGACGTACCCAAGAACTCCACTTTTACGAGAGGTGAAAACGTAACAGTCATTTTCTGGTCAGCATGCCCCAGAAATGACCTGATGACTGAAGGTACATTTGCACTGGTTGAGACTCTCCAAGGGAAGGATAGTTGGGTTCCAGCTTACGATGATGATGATTTTTGCCTCCGCTTTATATGGTCACGACCTTCTAAACTAAGTACTCGAAGCCATGCAACCATAGAATGGATAATACCAGAAAATGCTGCTTCAGGCGTATACAGAATAAGGCATTTTGGTGCGGCTAAGCGTCTTTTGGGGTCAATTAAGCATTTTACAGGCTCTTCTAGTGCTTTTGTTGTAGCATGAGACTAATATATTTATCCACGACCCTATGTTATCGCATTATGGATTAATCTATATAAATGTACTATTAGTTTAATACTATTTCTCTTTTGGCATTCTTCTATTTCGTTACTTCATATAAATTTGTTGCTTTACTCCAATGTTCGCAAAGGAGTGGAATCTCATGGATATATATTGCATTTCTGTAATGAACTGTTTAGAACAATTTGCTAACATAATGAACTGTTTAGCAAGAGAAAAATGAGATGCAGTCGAGATGCAAAGTTGTAAGCAATAATAACACAGTAATTGGTATCGAAGTTTAATACTCGAAAAACAAAATAAAATTAAAAAGAAAAAGGAACATAAATAAGGCTTCTAACTAATAAGAGATGAAAGATGCTTAGATGCATAACAATAAACTCGAGGCTAGTTCTCTTCACCATCCTCCTCTATCTTGGGTGCCAAGTAGAACCTGAGATGACCCATCTCTGCAATCTTGTATTCTACTACTACTGGAAGCTCTGAAGACAAACTGATAGTAACTGTATTTGATAATGGAGTCCCCTTGGTGAAGGAATTAAAGTACCTCAATGCAAAAGTCAAGGAAACTGGCTCGTTCATCTCTACAATTGTTGCATCCTCCGGCTACATATGGAAAATAAAAAATCAAACACCTATTACCATGTTGTCAAGATGGAACAACAGTATTTATTTTCCATTTTCTCGACTACTCGGAAAAAGGGAATGACAGCAATTTTGCACTAACATCACAAAAACATACCTTGTCAACAGTGGTATTCTGCCTGCACACAACATTTGCTGTTCCAATATCACCGCTTGTAGAGAATTTTACGCCTTCTTTTGTGACTGAGATCACAACTGCAATCACCAATAAGAACAAAAGTTCAATTCAAAGATTAGTTGCAACTTATATTGCATAAAATTCTTCAAACAACATTCGATCATATCAACAAATATTAATAAGAGGATTACCCGTGTCACCAATGCTGCTGAGATCTTTACAAATTCTTGCAAACTCGGTGGAAGGCATCCTGACTATAGCATGGTACTCGGCTTCAGGGATCCCAAGATGCTCACTATCAACATCCATGAGCTTCATCTCAAAATCTGAAATCTTATCTTGAGCTGTGATCAAGTGGAAAAACCCATAAAAAAAGTCAATGTAAACATCAACAAGGACAAAATCCAAATGAAGAAATATTAGGGTGCATGTAGCAACATTGAGCTTCCAATTAAAAGCATGCTAATAACAGAGTCTGAGACCCCAAGAAGAAATTAAAGCTTTCATCAATATTTTACACAAACATTGCATAATATATAAAAGAAAAATTCAAAGCCGGGTTACTTTTCCAAAAAATGCACAGCAATGAGAAAAGTGGAAACTCGATCTTCTTATGGTTTAGTTGAAACAAAAGCACAGTTTGCTAATTTTATCTTATCAAAAATATAATCAGCAAGAAAAAGGTAATTTTGATGCTTCTTATTTTCTCAAGCTCTTCCTTTCCTTCCACCAAATTTACAGCTGCGTCGTCGTCTCACAAAGTTCAATAATACAGCCACAAATCCAACTTTATTAGAACTCACAAATTCACCGAAAAACCACCAAATTAGTTTCTTTCTATGTATCCACAAAAATCTCCAATACCAAGACTTACGCTAAAGAAAGCCTCTTTAGGGAAAAAAAACCCATCAAAAATGCAAACCCAGACAATAAACTGAATATGTAATGTATGAATTTTAAGCAAAATGACAATGGGAAAACATAACATATGTACCTAATTATCTTTACACGAACGAAATATTTTTTTCACCATTCGCATTAGTGAATAAAATTAAATCATCAGCAACAGAAAATCTTCTCAAAACAGAACATTAGGCACAACGGAATGTTCTGGTAAAAAGTAACATCACAATAAACAAAAAACAAGTAAAATTAAGCACATACTGGGGCTTTCAAACATAAAGGTGACCGTGTCACTGCCGTCATCAGCCTTGAGAGTGATAATGTCATCATTGCCAGCACACTTGAGCATTTTAGCCATGTTATTGAGGTTCATTCCCATGGAGATGTTCCGGTCACACCGATAATGCTCAAATCCTTCAGATCTGAGAAGTAAAGACACCAGCGCCACATGGCTGCTATCCATTGCCTGCAGTGAGAATCCCGTTGCCGAGCAATCGAAATTGGCATCTGTCACTAGGTCCTTTATGGCCTCCAGAACCTTCTTCAACAGGCTACCCTGCACCAGCCTGAGTTCCAGCATTTTCAGTGCGGAATTTTTAGTGGAAAATTAGGGCAAGGGGACTGGTTTGAAAATTGGAGAGAGAATGAAAGAGTAGGAACACAAATTTGGAGAGGAAAATAGGGCTTAGGTTTTATAATGTAGCTATGATTAGGGCTCAGTATTGGCGGGGATGAAAATATCTTAAAATTCCCTCCAATTTTTCGGAATATATTGTATAATTGCATCAGAACTTTATTGTATTTAGGGAGTGTTTGGTGGGAATTAAAATTAGATTTTTAGTAGATTGTCATAGAAGTTTTTGAAATGTATAGTTGAAAAGTTGTGGGATCCATGAAAGATATTAATATTGATTGTTTGACTTTGACTTAGATTAAAATCTGATTTTAATCAACAACAAACATGGCCTAAATTTCAACCACACATTTTTCAAAAAATACTATTTATTACTCAATTTCTTCTACAATAATGGGAGATTGTTTGACTTTGATTTGAATTAAAATCAAATTTTAATCCGGACCAAACAAGGACTTAAAATTCTCAATTTTTGCTAATGGTAACGTTTATCTCTAATTTTTTTGACGCATTTTATTTATGATAATGGTCTTTATTCAAAATTTTTGTTAACAATAAATAAAAAGACTTATTTGTCCATTACAAAATTTGACAAAAAGTGATTTTTTTTTCTCTCGTTTCGAAGCAGACAACGCGTATATTATAACAAAAACCATCATCCATTAAAATTTAAATCATATTCAAATAAATAAATAACTAAAAATGGGATAATTTAGCCCCTGTTTAACTGCCAT
>CAIGRT010234111.1:0-15442 GCA_903798405.1 Fraxinus platypoda
AACTCAATAAAATCGATAAGTCCATCTCCATTTTCATCAAAAGCTCTAATCATCCTTCTGCATTCTTCCAATTCACATCCTTCCTTTAGGCCAAGTCTGCACAGAACTCGCTGAAGCTCATTAGCATCTATAAAACCATCTTTTTTTACATCGAAAACATCGAAAGTTTCCTTAACTTCTTGCAAGCTGGGCTCTTCATCAAACAGCGCTGAAAACTCGTCCACACCGAAAATGCTGTCTTCTCCATCTTCTGCTCTCACTATATTCAGCCTATCCATCACCATATTCAGCTCCGTGTTCAGAAAATTTTCGTTGATTGAGGTCTCCGGAATTCTTGATTCTTTGTTTGATTGTTCACCGTTAGATGCTTCGGATTTCCTCCAAAGGTTCCATTTGGTAGATAAAAACTTTGGAAAAGTTTGAAGGAAGAAATGGACACTTACAAAAAATTTCTCAATATCCCAACAAAGAATTCTATTTAGTAAAACGATCAAGGATGAAATGGTGTTTGCTTGTGTCAACTCCATGTTGAAACCAATTATGCTTCTTGTTTGATTTCTGTCCTCTCGTCATCACAACATGCTGATATTTATACCATACCTAAGGGATTAGATGATTAGGTTATCTCTGAAGGTGTCCGATTATTACATAATATTTCTGGGGTTGGTTTGTGTCTGTCAGTCTGTGGGTGAATCTTGAGTATGAAAAGTTTAGGATTATTACATAATATTTTCGAGGAAATTTTATCGATGGAACGCAGAAAATTGTTAAAGAAACACTGTCTCTATCTTTTTGGAAAGCACTGTGAATGCGGACAGCCTGCCGAAACGCGTACATAGAAAGGAAACAAAATTTTATGGAGCTTTCTTGGAAATAATTTGTTCATGTTTCTATGAAATTTCTATGACTTTAATCCTACGTTTGTTTCGATGACTTCATTTTGAAGTACAATAATTGTCAACTTCATTTTGAAGTACAATAATTAGGGATGTACTTTCGGCGAAGCTCACATTTAGGCGATCTTAATTTTTTGTGGTAAGTTAGATGACAAACAATTTTTCTAATAAAAATTGATCCCTAAGTGCATTGTCGAGTTCTTCATTCAGTCTTAACTTCTATGTGTTCTGCGTTCGTCTAGAACATTCTCTCTTCTTAGTGCTCGTGGAACCGTTAAAGGGCAGATTTCGACTCTGCACAAAAAACATTTAAATTGAAATGTAATTGTATTGACTTACAACCTATCGGTCGTATTTAATGAAAATTGTGCATGGACTAATGGAATTTTCCAATGCAATTTACATTTAAATAACAAGTGGAATACGATGTGCATACGCGATAAATTAACCTTGACAATTTTTTATTTGTTTGTTAATTAAACCATATTTGGAACTCGTTTAAATATATAGAAGTTACACTTTTTCTTTATTTTATAGACAAAATTAGTTGATAGAATGTATCTTGGTCAGTTGTATTTCTTCTTTTTGAATAAGGCAAGTCTACAAGTCATGTAATAAAATTGGATTTATAAAAAAAAATTCAAGCTTTTCGGCGTCGGCCCTCAAATTTGTGTTTTATATTTTTTAATGATGTTTTAAATTTTTAGTTGATTTAGGATAGGATTCGTGGAAGCATACCTGTTGACACACCATTATGTTACTTTATCAATTATTTTGTAAAACGACGGAATAGTTGATGACAATCATATCAATGTTCGTTTAGTACACCAAGTTAAATAAAATTAATTAAGAAGAGAAATGCTAATTCTTACAACAAATTTTGTTAGAATTTGGGTGTGATTCAAAATTTTTATTGAAAATAATTGAGAGTTCTAACTAAAGTGCATGTTAAGAAGAATTCTATTTGGAATGCTTTTGAAATCCTATTCGAAATTTATTTGACAAATTCTAGTTGAAATTTTAGTTGTAAGCGGAGTTGTAATTTATGTTCGATTTGAAGATATCAAGATAAGGAAACTTTTGAGCATTTTATTTCATTTACAACTCTACTTCTAGGGTTTAGATTGTTCGCTATATATTTTACGTTTAAGTTAGACAAATCGTAAGTACAAAATCACTATATTTTACAAATTATTTTATTTTTATGTTATTTTGATCGATCACTTCATATTGTAGCTATAATATCTTTTTTTTTTCCAACAATATGGTATTGAATTAATCCAATATAATCTTCAGCTTTTCATTACAAACTAGTATCAAAGCGATTCTGGTATCTTGCTTATTTTCTAACAATTTTTTTCTGTAACCTATTCAATTCTATTCAGTTAAACTATAAGGGTGCGTTTGATTGTCAATATTTTTCATGACAAATGTGTTTTTTTCACATACTTTTATATTTTTATGCTGTTTGATTAACAAATTTTTCTACAGAAAATATTTTCTTACTTTTGGTCACGTGATTATATTTTCCTTAAAAATAAGGAAAATATTTTCTTTAGTGAGATGTGATTTTTATTTTCTATGTAATTCACTCTCTCTCATCTATCACTTCTCTTTCATCTACTAATAAAAAATAGACAAGTGTAATATTTTCTAGATCGAAAACTAAATCAAACACATTTAATTAATAATTTCATACAAATAAGTTCTAGACAATTGAATTGTTTAGAATTTATTTTATTTCCGTGCAAAAATCCATACTCGCAATTAAGAGTAAAGATAATTGCTTTAGAATGCATGAAATGTATTCAATTGAGACTTTTAAGAATTTTAAAAAATTTAGGAGTATTCAATGTGGACATTTTAAGACTCTAAAATTAGGGGTGATTACATAAATACCCACAAAAATGAGGGCATTTAGAAAACTCATGCTAAAAGATTTTTTGAAGTGAAAAATACGGTCAATTTTTGTCTAATGTTACTCCACCCTCTATTTTAACACACAACCTATTTTTGTCTCTTGTCAGCCACTAACTCAACTCCATTTGTTAGCCACTAAAATTAATATTTTTTATATTAGTCAAATCAACTAATAATAGTCTAATATAGACGAAGTGATGAATAAAAAATAAAATAAAAATTCAATAATTAATTTAAAACAAATAAAATTCAGAAAACGTGTAAAGTTTTCTAAAACAAAATAATAACCACCATTGTATTTTAAACTTTTATTAAACATTTTAAAACTATCAACAAAACGAGAGTAATGCTATACGTAGTCGTTCAATATAAATAGTTGTCCTAAAATAATTAATGTATCCTTATAATTAAAAAAATGACAAACACTTAACAAAAAGCGACAAAAAAAAAAAAAAAAAAAAAAAAAAAANAAAAAAAAAAAAAACACTTAAAAAAAAGCGAAAAAAAAAAAAAAAAAAAGAATGTCATAAATTAACAAAGTGGCAGAAAATCAAAACAAGTGATAAAAATTTTAAAAAGTGAAAAACACTCAAAAAGTTATAGAAACTAAAAAAGGTGACAGAAATTCTAAAAAAAGTGAAAGAAATTCGAAGAAAGTGACAAATTAAAAAAAGACACATACACTCAAAAGATGATACAAATTCAAAAACAAGAAAGTGATAACATTCGAAAAAGTGACAAAAACTCAAAAAAAGGAACATATACTAAACAAAGTAACACGATTCAAAAAAAATGAGAGAAAAAAAAAAGACAGAAATTAAAATAAGTGACTCAAAAAAGTGACAAAAAATCAAAGAAAGTGACATACTCAAAAAAAATTGACAAAAATTCAAAGAAAGTGACATACACACAAAAAGTGACAAATTCATAAAAGAAACAAACACACAAAAAGCGATAGAAATTAAAAAAGTGACAAAAAAATATAAAAACTGACAAGTAATAAAAAAAGTTACAAAAATTCAAAAAAGAGATAAAAATTCAAAAAAAGTAACAAACAGTCACTTTTTAAGGTTATGTGACATATAATGTTACTTTTACTAAAAAGTGAGACTAAAAAAAGTGACAGAAAATTAAAAAAGAAATGGCAACAATTTTAAAAAGTGATAAAAATTCAAGAAAATGACACACTCAAAAAAGTGACAAAACGCCAATTAAAACGTTGGAATCGAATGAGTTCAATAAAGTGATAGAAATTAAAAAAAAAGTGACAACCATGGTATCTCCTCTACTCCGTTCACCGCGAAGCAACTTTAAGTGAGTTCAGCGACAAAACACCAATCAAATGCCAAGTATCTTTAAGTTAATTCACTGCTACTATTATCTAGCAACTCAACTAACCTATTGACCTCTACTTAATGAAGATCCCAACAAGAATATAAGCTGAGTCTTTTTCAATTTCCGTTGCTGAAAGAGGTCATCACGTATACCAGTACTTGCAGCCGCCACTGATGCCAGACGTTTCCACCAACACCTTCGATCGCCGGTCTCTTCGACTTCTTCACTAGTTTTTTGCTGCCCGAACATATACTCCCGTGCCATATTGCTTGGCCCAAAACAACAGCTCAGGCGCTTTATACCATCTAGCAAAGACGTAAATAATGAACAGAGATGCAGACGGATTAGAGTTATTGTGTTATAACATTCTTTGCAATGTTTTAAAGAATCAATGTCATATTATCAAGAACCAATTGCCAATAAGTTGTCAAAAAGTATCATAGTTCTACAATAGTTTATAGTTTTACATAGAAAGCCACAATGCAATTTCAATAAAGAGTTTCCAATTTGATGCAATTTCATGCCACACATGAAGATTTGATCATTAACAAAATAAAATCAAACTCTAATTAAGCAACAAGTGCAGAGCAACCAAATCTTTGTTGGTAATTACATAGCCTTCATTTTAGAGCATAACGTGAAAAGGGAGGGCACCAGAAGATCAGCCTTGCCT
The DNA here is from genome assembly GCA_903798405.1 of Fraxinus platypoda. Classification (NCBI taxonomy): domain Eukaryota; kingdom Viridiplantae; phylum Streptophyta; class Magnoliopsida; order Lamiales; family Oleaceae; genus Fraxinus; species Fraxinus platypoda. Next base: position 4,825 of record CAIGRT010234111.1, read on the forward strand.
CCATCACCACTGCAGCCAAGAAAAATTTAAACAGGGAAGAATTAATAGGAAATCATAGACCCTAACCTTGAAAAATGGCTAAGAAAGGGTGGAAAAAAAAAAAAATGGAAAGAGGGAAATATTGGAAAGCTAAAATAAAAGGGCAACTTACAAAAATACTCATAAAATTAAGAATCTTTTGAAAAATCATATGAAAAGTTTTTGAAAGTAAAAAATAGTGTTTAAATTTGCCACTTTTTAAAAAGTGACATAATGTCACTTTTTTAAAGTTAAGCATCACTTTTTTTTTTTTATAAAAAGTAACATACAATGTCATTTTTATTAAAAAGTGACGTTTGACATTCAAAAAAGTGACAAAAATTTCAAGTGACTGAAAAAAAAGATTAAAAAAAGTAAAATTAAGTGACACTATGTTAATTTTTTATTAAAAAAGTGACGAAATGTCACTTTTTAAGTTAAGTGTTGCTCTTTTTTAATAAAAAGTAACTTACAATGTCACTTTTTATTAAGAAAGTGATGTTTGTTACTCAAAAAAGTGACAAAAATTTCAAGAAAGTAACACTAAAAAAAGTGACAAGCACTAAAAGAACGTAACAGCAAAAAAACTACAAACGCACAAATAGTGACAAAAATTCAATATTCATCTACACAATTTTTCATATTAAAACATTCATTTCATACTAAAAAAATCAATTACCAGCCAACTTAATACAACCAAGTTATGTACAGCCATAAAACATCGACTATCAACATTTGGAATGCAGCCAAAATTTCATTAATAACCTAACAACTAAAAATGCAAAATGTCATAATTTAAACACAATCATTGATTGCTTGTCAATCCTGTAGATTCATCTATCATTGCCTCTTCAAGTACATCATCTCTACCTCATCGATATATCACGAATCCCTTTCCTTTGACACCCATTAATTGTCTCCGTTATAATTCTTATCTTGCTTCTTCCTGGAATAGATATACAATTGAGGAGTCAAGTTTTGTCTAATTTGTAGGATCTTAAATGTCTGGCATTTGATTTAAATTTTTATTGATGAAGTATTGTACCTTCATCCTATTGAACATATTAAAATTCTTGTAATTATGAAGAAAGTGTTCATTACTCTCGAACTTGTTAAGATCAACAAAGTGAAGTAAACCCTGTAATCTTTTAGGGAGAAACTAACGTAAACCACCAGTTGGCTGCATATATATAAAGATACCCATCAAACATAAACATATGGATGGAAAACTTCCACAATAGTTCAGTGATATGCAATAATTACAAATGGTCCACAAAATACAGGCAAATAAACATAAATAACAAGTTGACTCCCATGAACTCCCCCCTCCCCAACTCTCAAAGAAGAAATCTTCTTTTACCATGGCGGCGCAAAAGAACCCAAATAAATTACCTGCAATGCCACGTTTAACACAAAGCGTGATGGTCTACGGCACGACTTGAATTTCGTCTCTGCTTTTTTCTGTTTTTTGCGCCATAGTTACAAAAATAATTCACACAATTTTGACAATTAAATAAATAATCATATTTTTTGGGAGTGACGTGCGATTTCAATGATTTGAAGTATTAGTGCCGAGGGGAGTTTGAGGGAGGTGAAGGCAACGAGAGATGAGGAATTGGGACAGTGAGAAGTGATCTTGGAAGAGAAGGGTTTTGAAACGAAGGCGTAAATATTTTTCTTTTTATACCTAAAAGTTAATACCGTAATTAATACGTAAGAAAGAAATATTAAAAGGCTAAGTGCATTAATCAATTTTATGGTGCCAAAGGCGTACTGGACCTAATTTGCCCCTAAAATTATTGGTGTATTTAATAGAGATTTTTATAGCCTTTAAAAAAGTCTTCAAATGTCAAAGAATTCAATTAAAACTCTTTAGATGTCTCTATAAATCACTTTTGGGAATGACTTTTGGGGAATATTTTTGAAGACTTTTTGATGAAAAGTACAAATAGCAAATCAAAAAACAAATCTCTCATATAATGGGAGATTTGTGAAAACTCCAAATCCCAAAATAAAGAACAACTCTTTTCCATCTCTTCCTAGGGTTTTCTTGTATTTCTTCCATTCGGGTACGAATTTGCAATAATCAATTTTTATAATCACTTTTAAATTATGGTTTTATAACATTTGATATTCAATTTTTTAAATGAAGTGAATTGAGTATGCTGCTTTAACTAAAATCAGTAAATTATTTAAAGCAAGGAAAAAAATCACGACAGAAGATAACATAATCTAAGAGAAAAAGTTATTCCCCAATAGAGAGACCTAATTCTATCGATAGGGAGATGGCGATTCAACTCAAGATGCGGGACTCCACTAACGTTCCGAGTAGTGCTAGTCTGAACCACTTTTGAATTAAATTTGCTGCTTTAAATGAATTACATAGTGGATTGCAAATGCCCAATTTCATATACCGAGTAAGTAGCACATGCCTGATTTCATTCTGAAGTTTGTGCAATTATCCATCTAAAATTGCATATATTGTTAATAGGTGCTTTCAATTAATTAATTATAATTATATGTTAACCTTGCCGCCTTCAAATATATAACTGATAGGTGTAATTTTTATATTTATTCGATGCTCTAAATTATGATATTTTATTGTTTTTTTGAATAAAATTCAACTTAATTTATATTATATTATATTTTATAGTTAAAACTTTATATTTAATGAGGATTGAAGAAACGGTGGGCAGCTTCTGGGGGATAAAACAGGGACTGAATTTATATGGTTTAGAAGAAAAGGCCGGCAACCAATTGGAAAAACAGAGGCTGAAATTGTTTAACCATACTCACATTCACGTACACAAAAAAATTGTTTAATTGCATAAATTTAACCTTTAATTAGGTGTTTTCTCTCTCTCTCTCTCTCTCTCTCTCTCTTATATGTATGTGCACATACTGTTTAGGACAATTACTAATACTTGTTTTTTCTTATTTTTTTTTTTATTAATTATTTAATACATTGCATGTACAATCCAGTGATAATACTAATGGGAGATTCAGTACGAGGAAATGACAAAGTTCAAGAAAAAGGTATGGAAAATATGAAAAATGGGCGTCGGAAGAGAGCAATGAACTACTAAAACTTATAATTGATGATGCCACTTGTGGATGGCATGACAAACATGATGTGTTGAGCAGGATAAAGGTAAAAATATATATACTTTCCTATCTTAACGACAAAATTTGGAATTGAAAAGACTTATGTCCAATATAAAAGTGGTGTTATATGATTCAAAAAAGAGTACAACAAATACTCTAAGATCATGCGTCATAACCCTAGGTTTGTATGGGACCCGTGACAAATAAATTCACCTCTAGTAATGAATTATGAGACGATTACTTTACGATGAGCTTCTTTTATTGAAGCAAATATAAAAAGTTTGAAAATACTAATTAGTGATGAGTATGTTTCATATAGTAGCACTTACGGTCATTTTTTTATTTAATAGTCTCATCCTGAATATAAAAGTTAATGTGCATTACACAAACACTTTTGCCAAATATGAAGATTGAGAATTGCAACTGGAAGTGGAATTATTGTTGGAGTACACTCAATTGTAATAGGGGATGACACTGATGTTGGATAATTTCAACATATATGGGGCCACACGTTGTATATTGAAATGTGTGGTGCTATTATTTAAAGGATATTAGTCAATTAAAGTGATCCGATAAAGATGTTTTGTGACTAATGGGTATTAGATTTCATGGAATTATAGAGTGTGTTTGGTAGGGATTTTTGGGGGAAGAATCGATTTTTGAATAGNACATATATGGGGCCACACGTTGTATATTGAAATGTGTGGTGCTATTATTTAAAGGATATTAGTCAATTAAAGTGATCCGATACAGATGTTTTGTGACTAATGGGTATTAGATTTCATGGAATTATAGAGTGTGTTTGGTAGGGATTTTTGGGGGAAGAATCGATTTTTGAATAGTGATATGATGGGAAATGTGTGGTTGAAAAAGAAGAAAAAAGTATTGATGTGATGGAAAATATTATTTTATTGAAGAATGTGTTGTTAAAAATGAGAATTGATTTACTGTAGAAAATGAGAATTTTTACCAAACTGGCTCTTAAACTTCAGTGACTGTTTGTGAAAGCGCATGAACCATCAGTGACCGTTTCTGTAAGTTTTAAACTTCAGTGACCGTTTTGTGATTTTTATGTAACTTCAGTAACCGTTTGTGAAATTAACTCATAAAAATTTATTTAAAAAAATTTGAAGTATAAAAATTTATTAGGCAAAATTATATTTTTTTAAAATTTATTTTGGCTTATAAAATAAAGTAAAATATTTGATCAAAGTTTTTATAAAAATACTTTTAAAAACATATATATGATTCATTGGATACATATAACTTATTGCACATAAATAACATTAAAATACTCTACAACTTCAATGGTGAAAAACTAATTGTTTTACTTAGAGGTTCAAGGAGCCAAAATTTTAAAAGACAATTTTGCAAATCAGTAAATCGACCAGGTTAACTCGGTCAAAACTGCCAATTAACTCGATCAAAGTCGATTTTTTACTAAGTCATGTGCATTTCTATTAAATTAATGGGTCACCAGTTTTCGGCCTGACCGGCCGTCCAGGCCGGTTTTTATAACCAAGTTGGAACATATTTAAATATTTCTTCTTTATTAATGGTTAAAAAGGTGAACAAATAAATGAATGGCAATCAATTAGGACTTTTGGCACACTGACTTCGTGAGCGGCTACAGAAATCTACACTCACCATTCTAAATGAATTTCCAAGGTTTTGGAGTTAAATGAACCTCCTTTTGTATTCACTCGTATGTTACAATGTTATAGTATAATTGTGTTGCATAAATTGTCAATATTTCTTTATGTATCATTAATGTAACTCATATCATATTGATGTATGTCAATACATTTGTAAACATGTATGAAGTAAAGTTTCAGGAAATTGAAAAGTTTTTAAATGATAATGTGTCAAATAATGAAAAAAGTTTGCTATACTGCATAAACGAATTTTTAAGAAGTTTTTGTCTATACAATAAAAGGCGTGAGTGAAAAATAGGGCGTAGGGTACCGATACACTCGACAAAGTGTTAAATGTTTAATGTTAATTGCTTTGTGTTACTATCGATAAATTTAATGGGTTTAAATAATAAGAATAATGTTATTTAACACCAGTGATGTTACAATATCAGTTTAAGTGGCGTAATGTGATAAATTTAATGAGAATTACAATTAAATGAGTAATTTAATTCTACCTCTAATTTAATGTTACATTAGTGCCACCTAAAGTGGTACTCCCTCCGTCCCAATTATATAGGCTTGTTTCGTTTTTCACACGGATTAAGAAAGCTTCTTTAATGTCATTGGAAAATTAATTTTTATCAAGATTTTTCCTAGTTTACCCCTATTTAATTTTCACTATGTAAAACTAAATTATTGTTGGAACTTATAAATAATTTGAAGAAGAAGAAGAAATGAGAGTTGTTCCATGTTTTCAAGAAGTGAAAAATGTGTGTATTTGGATGATTTCAAGAAGTTGACATATTAAGTGGGGAAAATTTAATAAGGGTATATTGGTAAAGAAATACAACAAAATATTCTACATTAAGAAATATGCCTATAAATTTGGGACAAGAGAACACAACAAAATATTCTACATTAGGGGACAAAAGAAAATGAAAATTCAGCATATATAATTGGGACGGAGGGAATATTTTAATACCAGTGGTGCTAAATAACATTACTCAAATAATAATAGTCCAATGCATTATTTGATGGTAGATTATTTGATAAATCATTTATTAATTTAATTTATTAATTAGCAAGGATATGGTAGTCGGGCATAGGAATTATGAAGCTCTAATCATTAAATACATTTCATCACGAAATAAATGAATTCATTTCATGGTCTGAGAATGTTTTCAAGTTAAGCCCAAATCAAATAACAAGTAATCAAGCTAAAGACTTTCAATTAAGTTCAACAATCTCCAATGATCTAATCTCATCCCCCTCAGCAATTCATAACATCCAATTGTTGGAAGCAATTTACAGAGCAATACTGAAAGCAATTCACAAAGCTAATTTCATATATAATACAAAACTAATACATGATTTTAAATCAAACGCAAGACTCAAAAATATTAATATATCATCTAACTCATCTTGATTTTAAGTTCAACGTAAGTTAAAAAGAAAAGATTGAAATATTAACCAAATCAAAATAACAAATAAAAAGAAAAGATAAACGATACGGCTTCAGGGGCTTCACCTTATTCTTATGTTATGCTGTTGTCTGTCGAATTGTTGCTGGAATCGAAGGCATCTGCCTTCAAGGGCTTGAAAAAGAACAGGAATCGCAAGATATTTTGATATAGTTAGAGGTCGAGAAACGAGACCTAGAATCTAGCTTCTTCACCTTCTTCCAACACAAGAATTGAGTGAGATTCTCACTGTGGTGGTTCGTCAGTGCCTGTGAGGTTGAGAGAGAGATATTCGAAGTCGAATGGTGAAAGGAGTTGAACGACTGAGAGTTGAAGGGTATTGGATTTGATTGGATTGGATTGGATTGGATTTGAGTTTCTTTTGGAAAAAAAAAAGAAAAAAAAAATTGATTGGATATTTGGGTTGGGCCAAAAAGTTGCCTACACTGAACCTTAATGGGCTCTGCCCATGCATAAATTTGGTTGTTTTTTATATGTTAACCACGTAAATGACACAAGATTTTGCGGCAAACAACTAAGCATGCGTAAGTGGACAAACATTGTATATGCAATATTCACATTCGCAAGCATTAAATAATATTCATTTAATTACGTCCGTTCAATTATTTCAAATCTATCGTACCAAATGAATGAGTGACAACTGTCGCGAATCCTTGCTTTACCATCAAGAAACGCGTCAGCTTCCCAGAAAGTGCAAGCCAACAATTTCAGTTTTGCTTTCTTCCCTCCCCCATTTGAATCCGTTACACTTGCATTTCCTAGCCGGGGTCCCATTGAAAGATTTCCTTTAGAAGTCACTCAATTTTTAAATTTATTTCTTATTAGTCCCAGTACTTTTAGTTTCAAAATAATTACTCGACTCAAATTTTTTTCTGGACAAACTACTCACATCTTCGCGATCGAAACTGATACTGCGTCCTATGTATTAAATAAAACGGGTGACATGGGCATATTTTACCATTTTCTCCACCGATTAAAATGAAGATTTTGACGGACAATTACTACAATACAATTTTAAATAATTGTATAATTTTTTTTTTATTGTCAAAATCAAACTAAACTGAAAAAAAAAAAAATCAAGAATGACATAGAATGAATACAATTATATGGTAAAAATAAGTAAACTAAAATTGATCGCTTCAAATGCCAATTCACCTAAAACTGGTCCTGTTAGTTCACCCCCTAATTTTTATTTTTATTATATTTTTTTGTTACCAGTTTGATTCTAGTCAATTTATTGATCCTTTCTTTTTATATCATTGCTCGAACTGATTTTTGAAATGTTGACTTTTTTCATTTCCTATGCAATGGTGAAAAACGAAAGTACGTGAAATTAATATTGAAAATAATGTCATAAGATTTGAATATTTTGTTGCACGCATGGGACGAGCCATTCATTTTAAGAGTAGGGGGATTTTGAAACAAAACGAAGTTTGTTGACTAACATGAAATAAGATTATAAGTGGGGTGACCTCTAATTAAATATTCCCCCTCCCTTCTCCCGACATCACGGTACCCCACCCCTGGCCCTGCTCCAATTAATTGCATGCAACCAAACGACGACTTAAGGCTTAAACCCTTTCCCACCACGGAACCACTCCATATATAAACCCCTCCATTTTCCACACAAGACTCATACCGTGTATCTGAACCATGGTGTGCATCACGCTCCAGCCCCCCCTAAATTTACAGCACTTTTCAATTTCTTGAATTGAATACCCTTGTAGTGAGAGAAGAAGAACATGCTAGTTTCAGTGTTTCTTGCACTCTTTCTACCATGCGTAGGCATGAGTGCAGTGTTCATGGTCTACATCTGTTTGCTATGGTACGCTGCCAGTTCCAACAACCCGGAGTTCCAGTCTCCGGTAAAGCCCAGCCAAGGAACCGGTCTCTCCGCCTCGGATCTTGAAAAACTCCCAAAGGTGACCGGCAAAGATTTGGTTCTGGGCACTGACTGTGCTGTGTGTTTGGATGACATCGAAAGTGATCAACCGGCTAGAATGGTTCCCGGCTGCAACCATGGGTTCCATCTAATGTGCGCCGATTCTTGGCTATCTAAGAACCCGGTTTGTCCTGTTTGTCGGGCCAAGATTGGGCCCGAACTCCTCAATCCTCCTGAGAGCAATCCCTGTTGATTGTTCAATTCTCTCTACTTTTTTTTTGGCTTTGAAAGTCCATTAGGGTATCAATTACTTTATTTTTGTTTTAAGTTCTGGGGTTTTAATTTGACGACAAAGAACAAATTTTACAGTGTTAATTATTCCATTTTTGTGTTTGCTTCCTTTCATGTATTTTCTCGATTCTTGCACGATTAGCAGTGCCCTAATGGGCGGGAAAGGGATAAAAAATTTATTTTTATTATTTATTATCATAAAATAAATTTATTTGTACATAATTATCAATTTTTAATTTTTAATAGAATGCTATGTCATCAATTTGTACAACAATTTATTAATAATTATGTATAAGTTACATTATTCAAATTGAAATTGGGAGTACTCCGTCCCTACCTCGAACTGCCTCAAATAAACTCGTCTCGTTGCCATTTCTACTCATGACAATTAAAGAATTTTTATTTACTTATTTTTATTTCTGGATGCATCATTGATACACCTTATGCACTAAAAGTTCGTTTGAGAGAGAGTTTTTGAATGAAAATGATTTTTTTGAAAAATGTTTAATTTTAAAGTAAGAAAATTTATGGATCCCATGAATCCGTGATTAAAAATATATATTTTTTAAAAATAATGTTTAAAAAATCTCTTTCAAACAAGAATTAAAATAGTCTTAGAATGAGTGAATTGATAGAAGTTCGACTCTTATATACGTCTTTTCAAAACTTGAAGTGAAAATAGTATTTGCCCTTATTTGGTGTAGCTAAAAATCATATTTTTAAAATTTTTCAATGAAAATTGATGAAAGTTGTAGCTGAAAAGTTAATAAAAAATTGTGAATTTAATGAAATATATAACTAAATTACTAAAATTAATTGTTTACTTAGATTTTTGTCAACTTCTTAAACTACACCAAATAGAGTGTTAGAATGAGTGACGACTCCATACTCATTGTATTGCACTTTCTAAAAAAAAAAAAATAATAATAATAATATATATTGAGAAAGGTAGGGAGAGATATTTACTACTCCCTCCGTCCCATTTATATATGTTTGTCTCAATTTTATAGTCTTATTTCTTTATTAAGAATGTTTTGTTTTGTTCGTTTACTAATATACCCTTGTTTCTTTACTATTTTTAATAATAATTTACTACTAGTTATTAATAATTAAAAGAGGGTAAATTATGAATGTTTTTGACAAAAATTGTTTTTCCAACAACATTAAATAAGATTTCTTAATCCGTGTGAAAAACAAAACAAGACTATATAAATAAATGGGACGGAGGGAGTACATGTTTCTAAAAAAATAAATTTATTTAGGGTTGGATAGGGTAGGGTAGGGTGAGATATTTTCTACATCGTGTGAAAATACTCGTAGTGAGCGTCGTGATAATATGATCAAAGGTCATTAATTAATGAGTTGTATTTTACCTGGCTCGCACGTATATTTAGCAATTCTTTTAAATAAATATTTCACTAGAAGTCACCCAAGTTGTAGGTTATTTCAATGTTAGTCTCTAAACTTTAATTATTTCAATCTGATCACCTCGCTTGTAAATTTGATTCGTAACCATTGTTTGGTCCCCTTTATTTTTAAAATATATTTTTATTTCTTTTATTTTTAACCAGATATTCTTCAATAAAATAATATTATACGCAAATCCAAAAAAATTTCCTTATTTTTTAACCACACATTCTCCATAAAATCACTATTTCAAAATGCATTTAAAAAAAAAAAAAATGGGGCTCAAAGACATGCTTATATATTTTCGTTTCATTTTTTTACCAATAAAATTCTTGACTTAGCTAACCAATATTCACGACCATGGAAGACTCGAACATAAAATATAAGATTTTTTTTATCACCCAAAAAACACAAGTCGAGCAACATATTCCATTGACCAAATTAACATATCCTGTTGACCAGATTACGAATTTTGTTAGTTTTGTTAACAGTTAATTGTATACAATATGATCAAATTGAAAATTAAATTTTAAGTCAAGAAACAAACTTATAAATTGGAGGCCTTGAATGAAATTTCCCCAATTGATGGATGCTTGATCGAAAAAGCATAGGATGTCGTGAATCTGTGGCTGCTATTTCCAATTTGCAGATGGCAGTTTCCAACTTGTAAATGTAGTTATGTTAGGTGAGTTTTTTCATGTGCAAGTTGACCATTACAGAAGAAAAGGATTAAATACTTGGCCCATGTTTGATGGCGATTATGTGAAAAAAAATCAAGAGAAATGATATTCATCCCCAGT
>CAIGRT010234183.1:0-10146 GCA_903798405.1 Fraxinus platypoda
GAATAATATTATAAGACTTGGATAGAATATATTTTACGAAAAATAGTATAAGCAAATACACATTCAACACGAAAATATTTTAATTGCCAAAAACATTTACTGGCTTCATATAATTTAATATCAATCTGTCCATATAACATTTTCGGGCATGAAATGCCAAAATAATTCAGATTTTTTGGTGATTGCAACTATAGAGACTTAATATTATATAAGTTATGAGTCAATTATAAATCCGCTCAACCCTACCCGCCTACTTTAATCTTTGTTGACGAGTTGTTCCAAATCGACTAACCCAACACAACCCAACCCGACCGATACTTGATGAGTTGGGTTGTGTTTCAACCTTTACACGAGTTGGATTAAATTATGATCAAATCGATCATGTTGGGTTGAGTTTGAGTTAAGACAAAAATCGACCCAACTCAAACCAACCCAACCCAATACAATCCATGCCCACCCCTACTAACATGTAATGAATATTAATTTTTAATTTCTTTGGATGAGCATTTGCAGCCTCAAATAATTGTATCAAAGGTCACTGCACCATTGACTTGTCATCGGTAGGGACACGATTCATAATATGTCACTATTAGGTCCAATTGATTGATATCTTTATCTTGATATATATATTTTTTAAAAAAATTGCGAGGTAAAAAGTATAGGATTTTTTGTCATTTTTTAAAAAGGTTCAAATGAAAGTGACTTCTTACCTACTTGTGTCATCCAAATAAGGGAATAGTTTTGTGTATTTTCAAATAACAATATCATCTGTTTCGTCTAAAAATTTAAGCTATTATCATATAAGATTCACGTGTATTCATTTTAAGTTTTGTGTTCAACATGTCCTTCACGTACGACGCAAATTCATTTTTTTCTAAATCAAAGATATACGTACACAATTTTTATAAATAAACAGTGATGAGACTTGAATCAATATATTTCAGCTAGCTCTAATACCATGTTTATATCTCATTTAAAAAATTAAAACAACTAGATATATTCGTTTAATTCTTATCTTAAGCAAATATATATCTTCAAGTCAATTTAAATTTTTTAATTCTTGTCTTAGACAAATATCTATCTTCAAATACTATAATTAGCCCATTTTGATTTAGTTAAAGAAATTGATAAATTAACAATTAATTTTTAAGGATCCATAATTTTTAACAATTCTAACTACGCATTCATCAAATTTTATCAAAAAAAAAAAAGAAAAAGAAATTACTAAAAATCAAAACCAAACAGGGAGCAATGCTTTTATTGTATACAATAGAATATTTTAAGATGTCTAAAGAGGTCCCAACATTAATTAATCATGAAATTTGACTTGAAACATGTTACACCTACTATGGTTCACAAAATTCATACGGATGGGCTACTTGACAAAATTTGGTGAAAGAACGAAGAGAAAAAAAAAAAACCGAACCACACAGATGGCCATCTATAAATAAAACCTGTACACTTGGCATTTTTCATTTCAGTCCCTGTTTGTCTATCATTATTTCAAAAAATTGTCTGCTACAGTAAGATTTTCCACCACACATTCACCAAATAAAATATTCTACACACAAACCAATAGAATTACTTTACTTTTCAAATGCTACAGTAAGATTTTCCACCACACATTCACCCAATAAAATATTCTATACACAAACTAATAAAATTACTTTAAATTTCAACTATATATTCTCCAAAAAATAATATTCATTACTCTATTTTTCTCCCAATAATGGGAGACAAACACACCCTGAATCAATATTTAACTGCATATTTTTCCTCATCTTATCTATGAGCGAATTTCTTGTACTTCAATAATGATCTCTCCATTATCCTGTTTCCAAACAATTATTATAATATTGGACTTTAATTTATGAATTGATGACTTGACAATTTCAAATCAAATCGATCCATTACTTAGGTATTATCGTTTAAAATTTTTTTTTTTTGAAAATAATAGATGCATGTTTTCGCTTGATATGTGTAGTCGTAGTTGGACTAATTTCATTTTTCTTTTTCTCTCGTCGTTTGTTGGTAGCAATTTGAGTTAATATAATGCATTTCGACCTTCAAAAAAAAAGTTTCAACTTATTTAACAAAAAAATAGTTAATTAAAAGTAACTTTCAAACTGAACAAACATGCTCTAAATACAAATTATCATAGAGGCAGAGCTCGGTTATGAGATTTTTTTTTGAACCATGCTTGGCTGCCGGAAGGAGGTTCACAAGGGGGTGGGGTGGTTGGTTCACAAATACTCACAAATGCAAGGGGTTGCGGTTTTTTTTTTTTCATTTTTTATTACAGTGGGCCCCACCCTTATGTGTACTGGTAAAACTTCTGTAGAACACTATTCCGTACATTTGGCTTTACTCTTTTTTTATTAAAATCATTACTAGAGACCGACAATCTTTCATTTGGACTATATGAAATGACGTATTGTGCACGCACATGTTGAAGAATAGTAAAAGGACATGGCTACATTCTAAAAGTCGTTGATATTTATTCTTGAAAATGAAGTGAATTAAATCCATCCGTTTATGTGGCCTACCAAGCAAAATATCTCTCTCTGTATAAAGATTTCTTCTAGAATATTTGAAACTAAGCCCCCGCATTTTTAAATTTTTTTTTTTTTGCTTTTAATTTTCATTAATGAACAAATAAGGCATCACTAAATCCTTTGTCCGGGCTCGTTCCATATAAAAAAGAGGTTTATTTTTTTTTATTTTTTCGCTTATGTAAAATATGTCTTACGAACAAATTTAAGGATTGTTTGGGTCAAAAAACTTGATTAAAGACAAAAATTGTATTAATTAAAGGATCGAGCCCGAGTAGGACCTGTATGACCTCTTCTTCACGTGTATACAATTGTTTAATTAAATAGGTCAAATTCAATTGAATAATCGATACTGAGTCGGCCATGTAGGACCTCTTCTTCACGTGTATGTCACGTAATTTGTAGATATAATAGGGTTAAACGTTAGAAATAACAAAGAGAAGTTCAAAACTATTCAAACATTAAGGACCACCCATACACAATTTAGTCTTTTTCTTTAAATCTATTTGAGCCACTTTTTTGTCGAAAATGCATTTTGGAATAATAATTTGATAAAAAATGTGGTAAAAAATAAGGAAAAAATTTGGGTTTGCGTGTAATATTATTTTATTGAAGAAAGTATGGTTAAAAATAAGGGAGAGATTAATGTATTTTAGAAATAATGATACCAAACAAACAATTATTAGAAGCCGAATTGTAATGTACCTGGAATGCTTGAGAAACTATCTCGGTGAAGCTTTCAATGGTTCTTGGCAAGCCATTCACCATATGCATCTGTGTACTGGCCTCGTGATCCCGAAAGAATGGCCGAAACAAGAACATAAACATTGTGAAACAATTGACGACAAGATAAAGAGTACCCATGAGATGCCAATTCTTCTTGTCTGAATTCGATTAGAGGAGCATGAATAAGGGCCCGTTTGACATAACTTTTGAAAAGTCAAAATGAGCTTTTGAAATCCAAAAGCTGTTTTTAGACTCGTTTGGCTAATTATATAAAAGTGCTTCTTTCAAAAGCTATTTTACATGAAGCAACAGCCATGTCAAACGAACCCTAAGTGTTGCTGCAGAATCAAAAAATTTGCGAGTGTCCAAATCTTCTGCTGACTTTTCGCTGCCAATACAAAAACCGGTGATATATAAAGGAGATTTGCTACATACAGAAAATATCAGAAAAAATGTACATGAAATTCGGACTAACCCAAGCAACTGAAGATCGAGAACCACGAGTAAGTGTACAGCAGGACTAAAAGGTACTTCGTCCACCAATGATCTGATTAGAACTGAAGCTTGACCTAATGTGAAGTGCACGGGAAATGTAAAAAGAGCAGAAACCAAACTATAGTACAGCAATTGAGCAAAATGTGGAGAAACTGCATGAGCATCTTTAGCACCTGCTAAATAGAGAGAATGTATGAGCTGAAGTCCATAATTTGGTCTTAAAAACTGCATTCATTGCATTTAAAAAATAAGTATTTAGAACAACAAGAAGTGATAAAATGATTGATAGGAGGTGCCAAGAACTATGCTCCCATTCCAGCAAACAAAAGCCACAAATACCATAAAGAAGGGGCTAAAGGAAGCCAACAGCTCCCATCTCAGATGTCACGATTTCAAAATGGTGCCCTGAATCTCATCCAATAATCCTGGAATAAATAAAAATGCCACAAATATGGGCATAGTTAGTATAGCGACCACACTTTGTTTATACAAGCTTTGAAAATATAATACTCCACCCTACTATAGATGCTTTTTTTTTTTTTATTGAAAAGAACACACGCATTCCAACTTCTAGGCTGCTATGAATTTGTTACTGTTATATTTAGTTCGTACAGTAATAAACATATTAATGATTAATAACTGTAGAAAAGACCGATGAATTCGAGATGTAAGCCATTTTTTGTGTCCACTGCATGCAATATGGGCAACTACTGCACAAATATAAAAAACATAAGAAATAAGATAAGACCTGATGGATAGGTTGAGGAACTGACAAATGTTTGCGAAATAAAGTTGTTGGGAATATCCGTGTTAGTACTGAATCTTCGCTTTCTTAGGCTACAGACATCTTGGGAAAATGTAAAAATCCCATCTCAATATAAATTGACAATAGCACTATTTTTCATTTAATGACAACGTTCGTTAAACTGAAGATGCTTGGCAGCTAAAATCTGCCAACAAAAGACACTTTGCTTCACTACTATATCTACTGTAACTAGACTTGGCTCCAGAATGTTAAGGGATATATATTCCACATCGATAAATGATGTTGACACAGACCAATTAATAAAGATCTTGGGCTACTCCTCTTAACAAAGTTGACCTTTTAAGATGGAACTCCAATTCTTAACATGGTANCTCAAATGAGTCACCATCTTGCAGGGGCGTATTAAGGGATATATATTCCACATCGATAAATGATGTTGACATAGACCAATTAATAAAAATCTTGGACTACTCCTCTTAACAAGGTTGACCTTTTAAGATGGAACTCTAATTCTTAACCCAGAATGATCACTGATGGAAAAGATTGTCAACCACAATCAATATATTTTGATCATATTTTGGCTAGTATGTGAGAAAATGGAAGAAAAAACTTTTTCTAGTCAATAAATCGAAATAGGCTCGAAAATCATGACATACGGACTTTAACTACTGATAACTACGTAGCAAATCTGTCCCCTCGAAAAATGAAAAAGATGCTAAAGTTCCTCCCTAGTTCTCCTTTTGTAACACGATTAAGCAAACAAATTGCTCAAGCATAAGTTGATTTCGTTTGGCAATCTAAAATTGCAAAGAAAATAACTTTATGGAACAACATAAGAACATTGAAGAACTGGACAAAATTCTAATAGACAACCTTCAAAACACGAAGTTTTCAGTTCTTAAAATGATCACAAAGAGCTTGATGTAAAAGGTACTGTAAACTGCAACCAAAAAACTGTCAATCAAATAATATCATTTCATATAGGAGCTGTTGATTATATTTTTATTATAGAAGTTCTTCAAAAAAGGTTAAAGAAATGTCTTCAAATATTATTTTGAGAAGAAATGGAAGAAGCCACATAAGTAACAGTAAACTTTAATCACCATCAGACATATTACTGACTAGAAACAAATAAGATGCACTTCATGTCATCCCTTACCAATGAACTGAATAGATATTTCTTCTTCAAAACTAGAAGATACATGGCAAGAACTGCCATTAGAGATGCTACATCTGTATAATAAAGAAGGGTGAAGAACCAGTGCAGTGTAAATAATGACAAGATCACTGCACAAAGAGTTGCTTTCTTGTCATCAAGAGATGGCCTTAAATGAGTGATAATCTCATAAACCAGAATGCTGCATATTACAGCCAGCAAACCATTGGTGGTTCGCAGAATCAAAGTGGAGCAAATGTTGGAAAATGATGAAATGTCTTGCAGGAAATGCATCCCTGGAAACAAAGAAGCAACATAGGCAAGTGAAAGAAATTACCTGCAATAAATTGCATACATCAACTTCTTATTCGGTAGAAATCTATCTCAATCTCTCCAAGTACATCCACCTCTTTTACCATCTATTAACAGCTTATCTACTTCCACCTCCAGTAAAGTGAATTCAAAACAAAATGATATATGGTGGAAATAAACATTTGCAGTGACTTTTTAAATTTTTTCTCATCTTTCCATTCTTTAAGATACTATTTCATCTCCTACACCTCCAACAGCCCATAACCTAGAAAATGAACTTTTGTCAACTGAAAATTCCACCAGGATTGTTTTTATCCTTAGATGGCATTCATTTAATCTCTCTTTCCTGGATAACAATACCATCTTCCCCAACTTCCTTCATGGAACAAGAAATGCCCATAACCTAGAACATGAACTTTTGTCCACTGAAAATTCCACTAAGATTGTTTTTTTTTTTTTCCTTAGATGGCATTCATTTAATCCTCTTTCCTGGATAACAATACCAACAACTTCCCCAACTTCCTTCATGGAACAAGAAATGCCCAAATCTATCTATCCATAAATATTCAGATAACTAAACATAACACATCAAATATGACAACCCCTAGAACAAAATAAAACCAAAAACTCGGAAATACCCAACAGATGAAAAGGCTAGGAAAGTACATAAACAAATAATTGAAATGAATGAATTCAAAAATAAAACAACAAAGGGCAAATAAAAACTCACAGTCCAGGGGGCGTAGTGATCATTGGATCTCAGCTTCTGAAATTGTCTTTGCAGTACTGTTGGGCTTGTTGGACATTGAATATCTCATCCTGCAATTCTAACCATCATCCATGCATATGCATCTTTACATTATCACATCTACACACCACGCACAAAAATCTCTGTAAATATAGGTATCTTTTCCAAGAGCTTGGCTGCTCCTCATAATTAACCTTTTAAAAAGGAACCAATGCTCAATGTGGTAGTAAAAAGCCAATGAGACCGATAGAACAATTTCATAATTGACTGCATGTGTGTCCAGGATTAAAATCCAATTTTAATTGAAAATATGATCGTTATTGGATCCCACTCGTCTAATAAAAGTCAACAATAACGACTAATTTTTCAATTTTAATCGAATTTTAATCTCAATCGAACACGCTATGAGTAAATAAGCCCTTGTTTGAGCTTCATTATTTGGAAAAAAGATGATTTTGGAATAATATTTTTTTAAGAATGTACAATTAGAAAGTAAGAAAAAATTTTAAATTCACGTGTAATATTATTTTATCGAGAGAATATGTGGTTGATAAGAAGAGAAAAAAAAATGAATTAAAATTTAACGGGGCCAAACATGTGCTAAATAGAAGAATAAAATACCGTGTAAGCTTAAGGAATATTGTAATTGACGATGATCGAATTGGGTACAAAATATTTAAATAATATATTTATATTTTAAACAAAGATTTGGTACAATTCAAAAGATGGCGTAGAAAACAAAATTATCTCGACAACTTGAAGACTAGGATAACATAATTTTTAGTACAATATCCCATTGATGCAAAAATATTATCAAAGTGTAAATAATAATATCTAAAATTATTAATTTAAAAAACTCGAGTAAGGAGTAATTTAGAAATCGGAAGAAAGATATAAGAACCATAATTTGAAGTCCTAAGAATATTGCAAGGATGACTCATAAGGAGAATAGTGATTTTCAATTACAAAAAATGCAAAATCTAGGGATTAGATTTCAAAATAAAGATAAATGTATATTTTTAAACGATAATACGAAGAGTTACAATTACTTTGCGATGAGAAATATAACTAGATTTTGATGATATTTGATTCGAGAACATTTTAATAAATTTGAGATTTTGAGGGACTAAAGTTTCGAGGTCAATGATGCATTTAGATCAAATGTGTATTTATTGGAGGATCGAAAATTATCCTATCAATATTGAACTCATTTTGAAACTCGTAATAAATGACATGTTATTGACTCAAGGAAAAGTTAACTTGGATAAACCAAATTCAAATTATAACTCATTAAAATAAACTAGTTGTTTATAATATTAGTTTTCAAATTAAATTATATTACCACAACAATATTGTCATTTTGGCTTGTGACAATTTCCTTGGTTGACAATAATACTTTTATGCTTTGTAGCAACTCGGATCTTATGTTCTTTAGACGCCCAGCTTTCCTGCCAGTTGTTTGGTTGCAAAAAGGAAGATGTTTAAACTCTGAAAGCCGAAGATGAAATGGGGAAGGTAGCTACAACATTAGAAGCTTGTAACTCGTAATTGATCATGTATATTAAATTCGAGAAAAAATATTTTGAATAAGATTGGACTTAATTAAAGTCAATCAAAAAAAATTATAGTTACATGAATTTTTAAGTAATAAATTAATAATTATTGGACCTCTATCATATTATGTTTTTCAATTGAAGGCCCCCTTCACATTTGAGGCCTAGGCCATTGCCTAGTTGGCTTTGGCCTATGGTCGACCCAGGTTGCAGAATTCATAGTGCTTGCAGAATTCGTTTGTATTATTATTTTTATTAATCGGGCGGATTTCTGTTCAATCTTTGACCGTTGACACTTTTTTTTTTTCGGTTCAATACTTGGACCACTTTTCAAAATGTTGATATTTTTACTTCTACTGTCAAAAAGTCATAGAGTTTGAGGGCGATCCTGCCAAAAAAAAGAAAGAGTGGGGATGGATTGATCAAAAATCAATAAATTGGGGACTATTTCTGCAAATTTCTGTAAAAATGGATCCAAACGCTCAATTCAGTAGGAGTAGTAGTGATGGGCATGAAGACCTTCCTAATCCTTTCAGCGGGTGTCTAAAGATATCCGCTTGGGCTTACCTTGAAGCCTCCGTGGACCGCCCAAAGCTGAGATGGACTTTGGGCCCCTATTTATTAATATTCAATCACACATCTTATGAAATTTACAACTATTATAAATTTTTTAACTACATATTTCATCAACTTTTATTAAAATTTACTAAAAAATTAATTTTTTATTCAAACTAAATAGGGCTAAATAATTTAAAATTTATATGTATTTTATTCTCTTACAAAGTGAGTGTATAAATAATTAAGTGCTTGTTTGTCTCCCATTTTGGGAGAAGAAATAGAGTTTTGAATAGTATTTTTTGGAGCGATCATACTAGTGGTACATCGGGCATTACACCCCCCCTCACATGGGGGGTGGGGTTCACTCGGATAAAAAAATATTATTTCAGTTGGTCCCACCCCCATGTGAGGGGGGTGTAACCCTTGATATACAAACTTTGATGTACAACCATCATTATCCTTTTTGGAGAATGTATGGTTAAAAAATAAAATAATTTTATTGATTTATGTGTAGAATATTTTATTGAGTGAATAAGTGGCGGAGATTGTTTACTGTAGCAAACAATATTTGATAAAATGGATAACAAACAAGGCTAAGTATTATTTTAGCATGCCTTTGCTTTTGCTTCTGTTTCTTAAAGAAGCATTTATTGAGAAAGTTATCTTATATTAACTTACTCTAAAAGCTATTCTAAAAAATTATCCAAACATTTTCAAAATGAGCTTCTTAATCTCATAATCGGATTTTGACTTTTGAGGAGACTGTCAAATGGGCCTTAAATGTGTGTGATGACGTGTGATATCTATTTGGAAAAGAACACATAACTCTAAAGGTTTCAAAAGACAAATTCAAAAGTAAGAAACTTATGAAAAAATTTCAAAAATCGGTTTGTCATGTTTTGTGACCTATAATGAAATTTTGTGGCTTGTAATTTAATTAAAACATATCACAATAAGTCACAAAACATAATTTTGTGGTTTACAATTACATATTTAATCGCAAATTACATATTTTTGTATATCACAATTTTTTATTGATCATAAATTACTAAATTAATTAGTCACGATCACTTTTCATCTCACCCCACCTCATCTCCTCCAACACTACCATCATCGGCACTATCTCAAATTAACAACCCTCCACCACATCCACAACTAGACCAAGCATCACATGCGGCACTATCCAAATCGTCATCACCTCAAATCCACCTCCACTAGCACCAACTTCATCTCAAATCCACATCTACCACTACCACTTTGTAGAAATTCATGGGCCTAAC
>CAIGRT010234191.1:0-22960 GCA_903798405.1 Fraxinus platypoda
TTAATGAAGGGAATTCTTGTGGGCATATTAGAGTTTCAAACAAACTCAACCAAAGAGATTATTGCACAGTTCAATAGAAGAATAACAAGTGAGAAGCAAGAGCGTCATTACCGGATATCTAACACAAAGCTCATCAGCCGTAACAATAATATTACTTAAGATTCAATTGGTCGTGCAAGAGTTTACCCCAAAAGAAACACCAGGGGAAACTTGAGAATAAGATAACATACACCTCTAAACAATCAAACAATTGCAATAGACTTTCATGTCCACATTATCCTGGGAAACCATTACAAGAATATGATTTATATTACAAGAGAATCATTTGCAAAGTTATATTGTTCCATACAAATTTCTCACGTTGATATTCAACGGGTTTTGTCATTTAAACATGTAGTAATAGCACCATAAATTCGGAAACAAAACACACTCTAGTTCTTTCATCACAAACAGCAGAAGAAAACACTAATCGCCATAATTCCCTAGCCTTTATGATAATATAACAATTTAATAACCAATCAAATCTCACATACTCAGACAACAGATCAATAACAATCCCAACGCAACTGTTAGTTGATACATTAATTAATGATCCTAATTTTGAAAAAAAAAAATATTAATTTATACACTGTGCATAAACATATATACACACAGAACGTATATTCCAAGGGTATATTCAAAAATGTGGAAGAAGAATAGTGAAAGAACATAAATACCAGAGCTGAGGATGTCCTTCAAATCATCGGCGGAAGGGCAGGCATTGCCTCCCAGAACGGCGAGCAAGTAGGCAGCTACAACCTTCATCTCTGCTTACACATACATACAGATCAACAACAAATAAATATACATACATATATAAGCCAAAAAATATGCGTTAATTAGTACAAAATATAAACGTTGATAAGATATCTGAAAGAGAAAAAATGTACTGTTCTTTAAAGAGATTATAGGTGCCGGCCGTGCAAAAATTGGGGGGAGACGGGCTTGTACTGTTCGAGGTTAGATATACGGGGAGGTGTTTATATAGCTAGGGCTTTGGTTGGCTAACGCTGGTCTGTTTTTCTTCTTTTTGGGCGGGTAACGTATCAGGGTTACAATTTATGATCCATGGGTCTGAATATTATCATACTATATTCATACTGCATACCGTGTGACACATTTTAATTATATTTAAAATTTTCACATCTTTATTTATTGTAGTACTTATATCCCTAACCTTTTTGACGTATTTTTATCTTCGACTTTTCATTAATTAACACATCTCGTATTTCTAAAAAAAATGTGTCAGGACGCGTTAAACGATTTATTTTCTCATCTGGTTTTTTAAAAATAGGGCTTTATTACTTGCATCCATGGTGTAAATCGTCTCTATTCTTTCACTTTTGATATTTGGAACCTCAGATCGATTATTCTTTTTACAAATTGCCCATGTCGTCTCATTTCGTCCAATTGCTCCAATAAATGATTGCGTACAGTCCGCTTGTGTCATTTGGGCAAGGGCATTTTGTCAAGAAACTAAATTAAAGTGTAGAGGACACATTTGTTTCGAATGAAATTGGTAAGAGAAGGGTTGTATCACAAGAAATCCAAAAAAAGTGAAAAATAAATAAATCCCAATTTTTCATCTTCTAGCTGGTAAAAAAATCAAAGATAAGCCATTGAACTGTGGATGTATTGTGATTGAAACGAGGTCTTCTAGAATTCAAATGTCCAATATTTTTTCAATCATAATTTTTTTTTTGGCTTCTTGCTGTGGGTTTATTGTGATGGAAACAAAACACAAGCGTTGTCAATGAAAGTGTCGAATAATCAATGGTTGATGAATCTGAGAATAGTGTGGTTAATGAATAAAATGGGATGGGTCATGGGTGATCTTATGAAAAATGTATGTTACGTCTAGTTGATTGCAGTGGCGATAGAGAAAATTAATGAAGTTGATTAGGGTGATTGTTTATATGAATATGTGAAAGATATGTGGTTATAGTTGGAGGAAACCCTAACCTACTATGCTCAAGCATGGCATGAAATTGTATTCATCAATTGATCTTCCTTATAAATTGCCAATAAATAAATTTAGACAAAGAGCATTGGCTAAGCTTAAAAGGTGTTTAAAAAACCTAGTTGAGAAGTATGTTTATGACTCCTAAGATTAGCCAAACATGCTTAAATTCTTTCAAAATCATAAGAGTGACTTATTTTCGTGTTAAATAATCTTACAAGTTTTTGCCTCATACAACTCAAACCGAAGATCCTTGTTTTTCATTTTTGATATCAAAATGTAGATAAATGATTTCTTAGGCAAAAAAAAGCTTCTACCTCTTCAAAATGGTTTAGTTTGGATAAAGGATGAACGGACTCTACAAGTCAAAACTTGCAAAAAAATAAAAAATAGGAAAATGGATATTTCAAAATAATTTAATTATATTATATATTTGGAGATGTGGTTTACTAGGAGGGGACAAAAACCAAGAGTTATTCTAAAGTAAAGTGACACTTCTTCCACTTTTTGACAATTGGTAATTGATTTTCTTCAATATGAAATACCTATAGTGCACTTGTTAGAAGGGGACCAAAGGGGACTTTTTGGTGAACAAACCTAATACCTTTAATTAAAACATTAATTATATATTTTTTCTTTCTTTGAGTTGCGGTTTTGCGTACCAAATGTCCCACAAAAATGATTTACATTAATATTTTACATCCATGAAGAAACCCAAGCAATCAATTGCAACCCCATGTTGATTTTCTTGACATTCGATATGTGCCCCAAAAATCCTAGCTCGAATATTTTTAAAAAAAGTTCAAGAAATCGTTTGAGTCAAAGCAAAAATTATAAAACTCCGATGACACCATTTTTTTTTAGTAGTGGTCTGTGCATATCATGAACCATTACTTCTCGAGCGTATCATACAAAGTACACTTCACCATGAGGTTAAGAATTGTAAAATTAAATAAAAATTATATAGTACATACATTTATTAATGTATGAATAAATGATTAAAGCTAGAGTTTTACATACATACATGATTAAAGTAGAATCGGTGTTTGTTTATTAAAACAATAAAGCGTCATTAGTGACCATTAGTCATTGATATTGTCAATCCTTTTCTCTTTTTCACTCGACATAGTTTCATTTCCTGCTATGCCCATTTATTTAGTTTAGGTGGGCCTGGACCTATTTAAAAAAAGAAATATGATGTGGGTCATGTTTGGTAGAATATTTCTCATTCAACGGGTTCATAATAGCTCTGTTCTCTAGATGGAAGGGTATGTACATTACTACAAAAGTTTCAAGATATACAATTAAAAATGAGAAACTCGTAAAAAAAAAAAAAAAAAGTTTTAATCGGATCGAATTGTTCGTTTGAGTTTAATGAACTCTGATATCATGTTAAAACTTGGGTTTTATCTTAAAAGATCGACCTGATTAAGATGAGTCGCCCAATCTCTTATAAGTTAGTTTATGTTTTCATTTTTATTCGATATGAGATTTTATCTCTTAAAAAGTATGATCGGCCATAAGAAATAGCATTGACATTAGATCATATCCTAAAGAGAAATTCCCATATTGTCAAAAAAAAAAAAAAAAGTTCTAAAGATGGTCACATTTGTGACTACCTAATAACAATTTTGTTACTTATTAATTAATTAAACATATCAAAATCACAATAACAAACAATTAATGGTCACAATCACATATTAATCACAAATTGTATAAGGTCATAGTCACAATAACATAAATTATGGGTCACAATTAAAAATTTAATAGCAAATCATACATTTGTTTATGTTACATTCTCCAAATTACATATTTTATTTGTTACATTCATCCAAATAAACTCTCATCATCCTATTCCATCCATCCTACTCCATCTCACTCATCCACCGTCGCAATTGTCACCATCACTTTCTCAAATCCATCATCGCATCCGTTACACCAGCACCATCACTAGTGCCAACACCTCCACCTCCACCTCCGACTCCAACACACCACCATCACCCCATTACGAATACACGCACAACTAAAGATGCAACACCACCTACACCAACCACCACCACCTCCTCCTCAAATTCACCATACCTCCACCATAATCACCACCAACACAACATTACCCCATCACCTCCTCCAAATCTACACCTCATGTACAACCATCGACAATCACTCGATCTGTAGCCATATGATGATCGCCATCTCGAATCCTTAACTCACCACCATTGTCACCGCCAACCTCTATTTTGCTTTCCATGCTTCATTTCCATCTACCACCAACACAATATCGACTTTGACGATGAATGGTATAACGATGGAAGGAAGTAGAGTTGTGGTAAGGAGGCATAGGATATTGATACGACCTTAGCCGCATCCAGATTTGGAGAAGGCGTTGAAGACTCACGGGATAATTGAGAGGTTTCAAAGAGAACAAAAGCTTCAACGTGGAGTGAAGAGTTGTAGGACCGTGATTGCAATCAAGCTGATGTCCGTTATAACCTTCCAACACTGGTTTTCGATAGTAGTTACAGTGGGCTGAATTTAAATCTGTGTGT
This sequence comes from Fraxinus platypoda, assembly GCA_903798405.1. Taxonomy (NCBI): domain Eukaryota; kingdom Viridiplantae; phylum Streptophyta; class Magnoliopsida; order Lamiales; family Oleaceae; genus Fraxinus; species Fraxinus platypoda. The sequence continues at coordinate 4,546 of CAIGRT010234191.1, forward strand.
AACTAGATAGATCTAGGTATGGCGGCATCAGTGGTTGACTGCATAACTAGAGAGGGAGGTGGTCGTGGCAATGCCGAAGAGGAAGGTGACAGTCGACATTCACGGGGTATGGGTCGTGGAAGTGGCGGTTCATTGTGACCTTTTTTGAGTTGAAAATGTTTACTGTTAGTATGGTATAGAATGGGGTGGTGTAGTGTTTGTTGAATAGGGGTGGAGTACATCTGATTTTTGAGATAATAATTTTATGATTCGATTATCGAAATGAAAATAAACGCGAGTGTATTTTTCTCTTCGTAGCTTGACTCAACCTCCTCCACACCTCATCAAATCTTATCCACAAAATAAGCGAACATGACATTAGTGTATTAGTTGCATTTTTATTAATTTTTACTCCAAAAAAAAATAAAATACAATTCATGCCCATGAAAGGGGAAAAAGAAACAATTATACTTACAAGTGACACTTTCTCATTATTGATTCCGTTCGCCGACAGTTTAATTCTTGTCCGAAATGTTAAATCCACAATGGATGGCGTTTGTCATGTATTGAATCATTATGCTAAAGTCGTGAAATATAAGAGTGGACATAAATTTCTTTGAAAAAGTTGTTAGATAATGGTTTTTTTTTTTTTTTTTTTTAAGCAAGTTGNGTCCGAAATGTTAAATCCACAATGGATGGCGTTTGTCATGTATTGAATCATTATGCTAAAGTCGTGAAATATAAGAGTGGACATAAATTTCTTTGAAAAAGTTGTTAGATAATGGTTTTTTTTTTTTTTAATTTTAAGCAAGTGATATAAGTAATTACTACAAAAATTCACTTTTAACAACGAAATTTTTATCATAATAAGTCATTATTTGCTTGTTCGTCGATAAAAGATTGGCGGAAGACTTTACAAAACAGAAGTTTAACCATTATCCCCATCTCTCTCTCTTCTAGCTAAGCTTTAAGATTCTAAATTTATATTTTACTATTTTCAGAGGGTGTTTGGTGATGATTAAAATTAAATTTTTAGTAAATTGTGATAGAAGTTTTTGAAATGTGTGGTTAAAAAGTTGCGGGACTCATGAAAGATGTAGTTAATATTGATTGTTTGACTTTGACTTTGATTAAAATCAAATTTTAATCCGGAACAAACAGTGACTTAACTTTTATTGAGACAAATACTGAATAGTATAATATTTTCAGTAAATATATTTAACTACAATCTGGTTAGCTAGAGATTACTAATTGAGGTCCCCGGTGCTTAGGAGATNGATTAAAATCAAATTTTAATCCGGAACAAACAGTGACTTAACTTTTATTGAGACAAATACTGAATAGTATAATATTTTCAGTAAATATATTTAACTACAATCTGGTTAGCTAGAGATTACTAATTGAGGTCCCCGGTGCTTAGGAGATCATTACTCCTCCTATAATATCAAATATGAATACCGAATCTCTTAATCGTGGGATAAATTGAGGATGTTAGAAGATAAGAAGAAGAAAGAGCAAAAAATAAAATGCTTTCATCTATAGTATAAAGGGATTGTTAAACGACTTGTCTCGATTTGAAATGTGAAAACATATATTAATTAGATAATTTACAATGTCTCATTTTACCAGTTTGCTACGACACCATAACGTTCCTAACAATCCAGTCGTTCAGGTGAACCTTCCATTATTATTGCTAAAAATAATGAAGTTGCCCCAGTGAAATAGTTCAAGAAAGAGAATGCATAATTAATACAATTGTATTATCAAGATAACTATAAAATATGAAAATGAGTATATTAAAATTTAAAACCCTATTTGATTTAGTTAAAAAAATTGATAAAATTTTAATTTAAAATTAATAATTAATTCTAACCATATACTTTATAGTACCACAAAGTTTATCAACTTTTCAATTAAATATTTAATTAATTTTTATCAAAATTTACTAAAAATTTGATTTTTAGTCAAATGGCGCCGCTGGTTAGACCCGGGATTTAATCCCGGGACAAGTAGCGTGGCTTTGATTATTTTTTTTATTATAATCTTGTGGGTCGACACAGCAGATCTCTACAACTAAAGAAAGAAAACATAGAGCTTGTTTGGTAGTGATTTTTTGGGGGAAAAATTGATTTTGAATAGTGATATGATGAGAAATGTGTGGTTGAAAAAAAAGGTAAGATTATTGATGTGATGAAAAATATTATTTTATTGAAGAATGTGTGGTTGAAAATGAGAATTGATTTACTGTATAATTAGAAAATCTATACCAAACAAGCCTATAATTTAATTACACGCAAATCAGAATCCAAAGGCTTTACGTAGGCCATTAGCCATCCATCTTAGTGGTACCCATGTCGCTCAATGTAATAGAATACACAGAAAGCAGCGTGAAAATACACACAGATAGATACTATATGAGAGAGACAGTATAGTCTATCGTCTCTCTCCTCCCCCATCTCTGTCCACCGAATAGCTTTCCTCTTGGGAATCAGTAAAACCGACCTCTCCTTTTGAAACATTTTTTCTCCTTTTCTTCAAAAGCACCGCATAAATTTTTGTGAGCAGCTACAAGTATGTTTTGAATTTGTTTCTGTGAATATAATTGCAGAACATTAGATCTCTTAATGCTCCAGGTAATTTCTCGTTAAAGTTTTGATATTTTGCTCTTTCTGAACTCATTTCTTGAGAAATATGTGTGTGAAGTTCTTTAGAGTTAGCTGTATTGACCTAATGTATGTTAATGCCTTTTGCATTTGTGTAAAAATTAAAATATAAGGCCTTTTTTTCCTTGGTTAAACAATCTGAAAAATGTGTGTTTTTTTTTTTAAATCGTATTAATTTCTTATTTTTCGATAAATCATCTTGCTTGAGTTTTGTGTGAAGGTAGTAGCTTTGCAATTCATCTACTAATAATAGGTGGATGCATAACAGAAAGAACCTGGCTTTGTTCTAATTTGACCCAATGAGCAGGAGCTTCTTATGCTTTATTACAAAAATGAGTAAAAATAAAAGAAAATGCAAGATCAACTTCATTTCAGAACAGATTTCTTGCTGTGTACTTATTTTAATATTCTGTCATTATCTTCTGGACATGAATTTGAAAAAAGAAATGGGTTTTTAGATAACTGTTTGTCTTCCTAGATGAAGCTGAAATTGGCAAAAGAAGTTAATAAACCTTTTTATTTATAGGATTTGTTGATTTAATAATGTAGAGGCCAACTTAAAATTTGAGCTAAAATTTATATGTATGTTGTGTATAGACGTTGGTATATTGGATGGGAGCTGAGGAATCTTCCTATGAGAAGGAATTTGGATTCACATTTTAAAACCCTATTTTTATTCATTCCAATTTCTGAATTCGAATTTGCAGTTTGGAAAGTTGATTTTTTATTGCAGATTTTGTTGTTAGATACTCGGATAAAATAGGTTTCTGTTCTGGATTGTAAATATTTTGATGAAAGCTTAACTGGGTAATAATGGCATGCAAAAATTGTATCCATCTTCTCAAATTATATATTCATTGTTTTGTAATGTAAGACTAGCTACTTTTGGTAATTGTGATTATCACGTTGTGTGGATGTTATGATATTCACACCTACTTTCCTTATATATTTGCTAGAAGACGATTTAGGAGGTCGTCAGCTCATGTTACTAGAAATCTCGGTCATTGTTGCAGGTACGGGTTTTGGATGATCTGATGACATGAATAAGAGAAAAAGATGAGTGCGAGTAAAAAGTGCAAAATTTTGGATTACTTGTAATGTTGGAAGGCCTAATGCTATATCACTAAATAATATAAGATCAAAAGGCTTTCCGAGCCTAAATCCGTGTGATTCATCGATAGCAAGCAGGTCCAAGTGATGGGTTCTTTTTCTCGTAATTATGAAATTGTTGAAGCAAAAGACGAGCCAAATACAATGCTACAACATCAAAAATTTCGTCAAGTAACAGCGCAAGATGCGGAGCGGAAGCCTCCAATCCTAAAAAAAGGATCTAATAAAACTCTGGAAGATGATATCAATAAGCTCTTTGAGGCAATTGATCTGAGAACGTGCAAGAGTCTGGATCTCTCCGAGCGAAGAAATTCCTCTAAGAAACCAATGAAGGTCGCTGGGTCTCACTCACCCGGAATTGGATTTTCGGAGCCCGTGTCTTTGAAGCAGGCACTTAGGGGACTTTGCATTTCTCAAGCAGCAGAATTGGCTGCCTTGAGACGCTTATCAATGCCATCGGCATCACCTAGGGTCTCAGAAGCTAGTAAAATTACAAATTTGTACAGGACTGTTGTAGTTGAACCAGGGGAATCTGATTTTCCTCACTTGGGAAGTCCTGCAGTGAAATCAGCAAATCAAAGTGCCCATTCTTCTCCTCATCTTGGTGTTAAACCAATATTTAAGAGTGCAGGACCTACTTCTGGTGAATCTGATCTGCCCCTGACTGAATATAGGGGAGATGGTATCATGCTACAGGAAATTAGTGCGTGTTCTTCAGAGAAGCTACCTCGATACATTCAAGAGCCTAAGATGAAGTCAGCAAACAAAAGTGACAATTCTTCTCCTCGTTTTGGTACTAAGCCAATCATTAAGAGTTTAGAATCTAATTCTGGTGAATCTGGTCATCCCCTGGCTGAATGTTCGGGGGACAGTGTTGGAAGATACCTTGTGCAAGAAGAAAGCACTGCATGTGGTTCTAAGAAAATGCCTCAATATCAAGAGCCTGTGATGAAGTCAGTAAACCAAAGTGCTCCTGCGTCTCCTCATTTTGCCGTTGAATCTTCTTGCGGGCATAATGATAGTGCACCAGTATCGACAGATGTTGAAATCCAAGAAATGGAAGCGGGACCCTGTCAGGAGGAAATCAACATGTCAATCCCTTCTCTGCCTTATTGTAATGCTGATTATAATGTCCCAAAGAGAGACAAGAACTTTACCGGATCAAACAAGGTTGTGAGGGGTCCAAGTAAATATACTTCTGCCTCCTTTAAAGTAGCAAGTAAAGCGGCGCCTAAGCTCCGGAGGAAAGGAAGGTTGCAGACTTTACCATTGTCAAGCACGGTGAAAAGCAGTAGGGATGTCAAGTCAACAAGAAGCACTTCTTGTCCTGTCAAACCAGCTGTCCGCAACAAGAATCTCATTGTAAAGAAATCAAAGAAGGTATCAGTGTCAACAGCTGGAAATTCTTCTGCATCATATGAAGTAAGCAGTGCTTTGGATCACAATTCTGGCCCATTAATCTGTCAGAGGTGTCAGTGTTCTTTGAAGGACACAAAAAATGAGTCTCATAAGGACAACCCAGTAACTACCGTTGCTGAAGTGAGTACAAGTAGTAGGAAGTATGATGCAATCAAATCGGACTTCATTCCAAATGGCTGTGAAGTTGGTATCACTCCCTTGGCGAAAACTAACATGACCTCAAAATATAAAGAGAAAGGAGAACTTTCCCAAAGCTCAAAGAGCAGTATCTGTGATTTTAGTAGTAGCACTACTAGTCTCAGTGAAGACAGCAATCTAAGTGGGTTGAGTTGTGGCAATAGACCGCATATGTCTAAGAATTTGAGGTGGGAAGCGATCAACAATATAAGAAAACAATATGGATTCCTAGGATTGAATCACTTTAATTTATTAAAAAAGCTTGGTTCTGGGGATATTGGAACAGTTTATCTGGCTGAACTGATAGGAACGAACTGCTTATTTGCAATAAAGGTTATGGATAATGAGTTCTTGGCAAGAAGGAAGAAAATGCCTAGAGCCCAAACTGAGAGAGAAATTCTGAGAATGCTGGATCATCCATTTCTCCCGACTCTGTATGCCCAGTTTACTTCTGACAATTTGTCATGTTTAGTTATGGAGTTCTGTCCAGGTGGAGATCTACATGTCCTCCGACAGAAGCAGCCTGGCAGATATTTTCCTGAACAAGCAGCAAGGTATGAAATTTAATCTCCGCTTGTCGCATCTTGCTTATTTGCAACAGGAAAAATAATGAACAACAATAGTAATGAGGATTGTAACTTATACTACAAGTTTTATCTGTTAGTTCTATGCTTGACTATTGAAATTTTAATGTGCAATATTATAGAACTGGTGATCAGTGCCTTAAATTTCAAAAGAAACCAATTCTTTATTTCATTTTAGTTAAGTGTGTTGAGTGTTTGCCTTTGTATTTACCATAAATGGTGCAATTACATTTTAAAATAAACATTTATTAGCTTTGGCAATGAGCTGGCAAGCGTGAAAATGATATTAACAAGATTCTTAGGCTAGTCAAAATGGATTATCATCTAAACGACTGCACGTTGAATGTAGCTTCCGAGAAGACGCAAATAGAAGTTTCTTTTCGCAACACAGATGAAACTAAGTCAAAAGCGTAAACTGTGTGACCTTTGAAGTGTTTCTTTGAGTTTCTTGTCCACTCCTGAATATGGTGCAGACCCGTAATTAAAAGAAACTCAGGCCCACTTGAGGAACTGATTCATTATGTTTCCTAGTTGTATTCTTTGCTTATAACTCTTCCGTATTTGCAGATTCTATGTTGCTGAGGTCCTACTTGCTCTTGAATATTTGCACGTGCTTGGTATTGTGTACCGAGATTTGAAACCTGAAAACATTATGGTCCGAGAAGACGGTCACATCATGCTAACAGATTTTGATCTGTCACTTAGATGTTCTGTTAACCCGACCCTCCTTAAATCTTCTTCATTGGGAATGGAGCCACCAAGGATATCTGGTCCTTGTGCGGGGTCTAACTGTATTGATCCTTTCTGTGCTGGACCTTCATGTCAGGTTTCATGCTTTAGCCCTAGGATTTTACATGCCAGTGCAAAGGCAAGGAAGCAGAAAGCCGAAGCTTCTGCCCAGGCTAGATTGTTACCGCAGCTCGTGGCTGAGCCGACTGAGGCAAGATCCAACTCATTTGTTGGTACCCACGAGTACTTGGCTCCAGAGATCATTAAAGGAGAAGGTCACGGGAGTGCAGTCGATTGGTGGACATTTGGTGTTTTCCTGTACGAACTTCTGTACGGGAAGACACCCTTTAGAGGTGCTGGTAACGAGGAGACATTAGCCAATGTGGTGTTGCAGAATCTCTGGTTTCCCGACAGCCCAATTGTTAGTTTTCAGGCAAGAGATCTCATCAGAGGTCTGTTGGTGAAGGAACCTGAGAACCGGTTGGGGACAGAGACGGGAGCTGCCGAGATCAAACGACACCCATTCTTCGATGGACTAAATTGGGCACTGATACGCTGCACCATTCCACCTCAAGTTCCCGAGTTCTATGATACTGGAATTTCCAAAACAGCAGAGGAGGAAAAGTATCTGGAATGTGGTGCTACCGCAGAAAACTTACAATTTGAGTTGTTCTAGCTAGAACATATTTGTTGGGAAGAAAATTAGTGTCTTGTAAGCTTTAGCCACCAATCCTTGTAAGTACATCCTGCTTATAATGCATATTGTTGAGAGTACCGCCCAAAGTTTATCTTTCCGGGCATGGCACTGGAAATCTATATTATTGTGACAATTTAGTCCAAAAACGCATCTTTCATGATTTTGCATGATATTCAGTTGAGTTGATTCCTCAAAAGAGTTTTTATACTCCGCGTTTAGTACCTTTGCTAGACAGTATAAGACTATGTTAAAGAAGAAAGTTAAGATAAAATTCGTCCACCCAACTTTCACTATACATTTACTTGTGAAATTCGTGCTTGCTAGAGTCCTTTGGCTATGTTGTTTAAGGGTTCGTTTGGCAAAAAATTTAAATAAAAAGTCAAAAGCTGCTTCTAAGATTAAGAAATTGCTTTTGAACAATAATTTTTTTGGAGTGCTTGGTTTGATAAAGAAGCTTTAAAAGGAAGTTGAGATAAGGTAGACGAAGAAGCTCTTGTATAAGTAGAAATGAAAATAGAAATCATGCGAATAAAAGAGTCCTTATGCTGATTTGGAAGAGGTACTTCCTATGGAGATGTCAATGTGACCAATTTTCTGATTTTTATTTGTGCTATGAAAAATTAATAAAAACTTCATGTATATTAACAGAAAGTATTTATTTCTAGCCCCTGTTTGAGTTACGTTATTTTTCTTATTCTCATTCTTCTACTCATTTTCAACCACACATTGTTCAATAAAGTAATATTTTTCATCACATCAATAATTTTTCCTTCTTTTCCAACCACATATTCCCGTCACATTGACAGTAAAAATACATTCTTACTCCCAAAATGTGCACAAATAGGGGCTAGTGAGTCCATGCTCTAATAATTAGTACTCAATTAATTTTTGGTTTTTTACTTTGCTTTTATTTATTTCTAATGCTCATTTTCAAACTATATTTTTTTCTGAAAAATATAAAAATATATCCCGACGGTTCAGACAAGTTCGTTACTAGTCCAAGTTCACAAAATTCACACAGTAATGGCGGCGAAGGCAGAGAACGAAGACTCCGACGAGTTCGTAACTCTCATCTGCACCAATTTTGATGCTTCTGAGCGGAACGAAAACTCGGACGCCGATCAGATCGTAATTTCAACCGCCGGTGTCGGCAGTTGGGACTTGCAATTAATTTTCAGTCACAGAGTCCTCAAAATAAAAGCCAATCCAAAGAGGCAAATAACCTCTCTATTCTCAATCATAACCTAATTTAATGAAACTAAACTACATACGGTTTATTGTGTGTTTCTATCTGTCTTATCCTTATCTACAAAATTCACAGGCTGATTGAAAAATCTTCTTATTTTCGTGGACTCCTACGTGGAAGCTTTTGGTAATTGAATTTACAATCCCCTTTTTTCAGAAATAAATTTCCACGTGTCTTCATAAACTTTTAATAAATTTTACTGTGTTTTGAACTAATTATATATTGTTTTCTGGTGTATTTTTTCAGTGAATCTAGGCTGAAATATATTTCGATACATTGGGATACAGAGTCGTTTTTGTGTGTTTTAAGGTTCATGTTTGGATGCAAGGTGGATATTACGACTGATAATTTTATTCCTATGTACGAGGTAACTTGCATTTAAAATTTTTTGAATTGTTGTTATTTGTTAACTTTTGATGTTAATTCATGTGAATTTTTCTCCGCTTGAAGCGAAAATAGTATGATTTGTATGTTAGCATGGACCAGAAAATGACAGTCTATTATTGGTATAGGGCGAAAGAAACATTTTTGCATTATTATTGACCTAAGCTATGTAAATAGACAAGCGAGATAGTTCAGGTAATTTACAGTTCATAGAGGAATTGCCAGTTTACTGGATTATGAATTTGAAGGCTAGAATATATTGATTGATTCAGTTTCATAATTAGTCAGGGCAAAGTGCATGAACACTTCATGAATAGGGCATTTGATTAATTAATTTTTGGTGCACACTTTGGCTCCGTTACTTTTGGGAAAATATTCTCCTCTTTCCTCTATCATTCTGTCATTTTTTGAATTTCTCATGGCTTTGCTATCTTTGTATGAAATTGTTCTTTGACGTCCTCTGCTGTGCAGTTGATACTGCACTTCTCTTAACTGATTGATTGATTAAAAGTTATTGAAAAGTGTGATATATCCCATCTCAATAGCTGAAAACTACTTTCGCATGTACTCAGGCTGCTTTATTTTTCGGAGTGGAGTCTCTTCTCTTGAAATGTCATGTTTGGTTAAATAAAGTAACATCGCTCGAAGGAGTTCGATCGCCAGAATTATGTCTGTATGATTTGGTTCACATCTGGAATTATGGTTTTGAGCACTGTAAGTATCTTCACTCGTTCATACTAATGCTAGGACTTGTTGCAAGCAAATTCGAAGTGAGACTTTTAAGATTTTTAATAAGTAGAATAATTATTTGATTTCCTTATATTCTCAACATAATTATTATCGCTGCATCTTATTGATGGAAGTGGAATATTTTGCAGCCAACGATTTTATCCTACAAAAATCTACAAGCTATCTATCAAGGAACTTTGTAAGTGCTTGGCTTTGCCACAATTATTCTCACTGAGTTTTACTGAATAAATTATTCTAGATTGAAGGATGGTATCTTTGTTTTAGCGAGATAAATAAGAATTTCTTATAGTGCTATAAATGAGCTTAATGTTGGGTATTGTCCTTTGTGGAAGTTAAAATAGTACTGCATAGAACATGGACGACTGTTAGATGGTTATAGTTTTTACCACCGGTAACCATCACTCCCATTGACAGCTGGATCTCTAGGAAACTTTTGTATTTGTTAGCAACTGGAGACAAGGGAATTAAATGGATCCTCGACATGAAGGCTTAATTCTCATAGTTGTGTTTCTTAAGAATATTGACATGGATAAAAGCATAAGAGAAATGTAGAACTGTTTGATCCATGTAGGTTTATTGGAGATAAAATGAAAGAAAACACAAGGAAAGAAATTTCGTAGTATGAAAATCAATAACAAACATAACTGAATAATAACTTGTATTCACAATTTAAACCCTATTTGCAGACACTACTAGCCCCTACCATGGAGTATAATAAAGTGATGTATTTATCAACATTCTAGTTCAATTTTTCGCTCAAAATGTATGGTAATGATACTATAAAAAGGAGTATCAATAATGGCCTTAAGAATTATAATTCAATTTTTATAATTTTACAATGGAAAAGATATGATAATGATGCTGTTTCTGAATAGAATGTTCAGCATCTGGATTTTGTTGAGTAAGAAAATGAAACAGTTACAATATTTTACAGCAACCGATACGAGTAATTCGAATTGCTAAAACTATCAGATATTCAATTTAAAAGAATGTAGAAGTAACTTCTTTATGATTTTTCTGAGTAGCTGTTACAACATATATGCCATTCCTTTCACCATTCTGATCATATATAAATGTCTTTCTCTGCAGATGTGGGCATCATCCTGTAACTCTTTCAACAATATTCCTCTTGAGTTACTATGTTCTGTTATAAAGGATCCCGAATTGACTGTAGACAGGTTATAAGTTATTTATTATAATCCCAGTGCATTTTACATAGCGTCCACTTCCACACTAATTCCAGATTTCTTTAATCAGTGAGAAGCATCTCTGTGAAGCCATTTTAGTTTGGCTTGATCCGAATATAGCTCAATCAGAGGACTGGAGTGGTGAAGAAGCAAGTCACGCTTATTTATTAAAGCAGGTATGACCTTATGAGTGAGAGGTTCTAATACCTGAAGTCACACATAAGGTTTGTGTTTGCGAGTGAGGGAGAGGCTGGGGTGTAGTGTGCAGCTGGGAAGGGAAAAGAGAAGATATATCTAGGTGTCGTCAACACATAAAAGTCAGAAGCAAGGATGAATATTTCTAAGATGAGTAGATTCCGATGAATGGGTATGACAGCCTTCATGAATCAACTGTATTCTTCTGTACCGAGCCATTCTGTCAGAGATCCTGAAGATTTGCTGCTAGTTGGTCAACACATTATATTCATAAAAGACTCAAATGGGGGTAAGATGACTGCTCTTATAGTTTGTGAATGACATTCTCGTGATGGGGACTGATATAGAAGAAATTGAAAGAGAGATTGGCAAAAGAATATGTGATAAAAGACTTGGGAAAACATAAAATATTTCTAGAAATTGAAGTTGCTCAATCAAGAGAAGAATTGTGATTTTGCAGAAAAAGCATATTGGATCTCCTTAAAGAAACTGGTATGTTGGAATGCAGACCTGTCGACACTCCATTCTAAGTTGGACACAAACTTGATGAATAAACCAATAGCGTCCCATTAGAGAAAGGGAGGTATCAACATATAGTAGGAAAATTAATCTATTTGTCACACACTAGACTTGACATAGTCTGGTGTTATGAGTTAGTTTATGCATAATTCGAAGGATATACAGATATAAGCATTGATGAGGGTGCTTAGATATTTGAAGCTAACTCCAGGTAAAGGTATTTTTTATAAGAAAAAAGCAAGAGTTCAAACTGGAAGTATATACAGGTGCAGATTGGGGAGGATCAATTACAGATAGAAGATTGACCTCAGGTTATTGTACCTTTTTGAGGAAAATTTGCTGACCTGGAAGGGTAAAAATTAACTGTTTCTAGGTCTAACACAAAGGCTGAATTCCAGTCTATGGCAAAGGAGTATATGAACTCCTATGGATAATAATACTTGAGGATCTCAAAGTAGGTTGGGAAGGTCCAATAAGACTGTACTGTGATAACAAGTTCGCTATTAGCATCCCTCACAACCCTGTTCAGCACGATCGATCTGAACACGTTGAAATTGGTCGCCACGTCATCAAAGAAAAGTTAAGACAATGGTCTGGTTTGTACTCCATACACGTCTACTGAAAGACAATTGGTCGACCTTCTAACAAAAGGACTTGCAACTCTACCAATTACTGCCAATCTAGGAATGAAGAACATATCAGCTTGAGGAGGGGTGTAGGGAAATCTAGAAAATATCATGCATTGTTTGCTGCCCTGATATTTTTATATTCCTTTTTTGATTTACAGCCTGTATTCTTGGTAGATTATGATTTATTCATAGCTGTAGATCCCCTAAAATATCTCTAGGAAGGAATTGAGCTAGAATTGTAGATAGTAGATTCTTCAGAAGTTCATGTTTATAAATAATGAATAAGTTAGATCTTGAACTCTATCTCGCATTAGATTTTCAAGGAAGGTTTGAGAACTTTGTCATCGTATTCCCTATTTTAAGGCAGGGGATCAACTTTGAGGTGCACTGGGGAGTTACACAAGTCCTTATTCTTTTGAACCTTCTAATGCTAGGGCGAACATTACAAGTGCTCATCAATGATTTGTTCTTCAACGGTTTACAGAAGATTAGCGTATATTTTCATATAGTTTGAAACCAATTCTTATTGAAAAAGTCCAGGAGCTGGTGGTGCAAGCTATTTTTCTTTTTTTATTAGAACTTTATATCTTTCTGGAAATTCTTAAGATTTTTAAAGATATTACTTGCTACCTAAATATGTTACATTTTAAATCAGTGATGTAAAGATATTTACAAGTTTGTCATTCTTGTATGGTCGGTTGTGTCTTAGCTTGATGGCGTCATACTTTGAAAGCTGAAGTTTCGTACTATTCCTGGCCATGAAAAGGAAATTCTGTTATGCCTCCTATTAGAACAGTACATCAGAATTATGTGCGTTTCACTTTCCTGAATTTTGAATCTTTGTGGTGGCTATTGGAGCACATTGATTTCTGTCCATCAACCACCTATATAGTATGAAAAGCAATCAACTAGATAATTGATGAGTATCACTGGAAATGGATATTATACCTGACACTGGTGTGAAGGTTAGCTTTTATTATTGTTTTTGTTCTCTGAAGGGTGAGGGCAGAATTGTGTCTGTTGACATTTGATAGTCATTGCTTGGTTAGACAACACCTCACAAAGGTAGATACAGCAGGCTAAAAATTCACAAGAGCAGCATTAAATTATTTGTCTTAGGTTGAAAACCTTCCATATTTCTTTCTTTCTAACATTTTCATGGTTTCTTGAACAGATACGAACATCACTTTTGCCCTTGAGGTTTGTTGCTGGTGTGCTCTCTTCCGATATTTACTTAAAGCCCTTCTGTAATAATTTATTGATGTGAACCTGTTTATAACCTTCCATATAAACATTTCTATGCTGTAGGTAAACGAAAATCCTGTTTCTTTTCAAAGTTTGCTGATAAAGACCTTCTCTCCATCCTAAGTTTGACGAGACCTCTTTCAATGATATCAACCAACGTATTCAAAGATGCTGACTTGAGTCATCTTAGAATCCGGCTTACAAAATATACTAAGGTTTTCCTTTCCCATTACTTTATCCTTGTTTTCTGTAAGCATCCTGAGTAGAATCTTGTGTCGTTATCCTATTCAACTTTTTTGATCATATACTAGGGCAAAAAAGGCAACATCTTTGACATTCTTTTCCGCGGTTCATTTTATTCAGATTATATATATATATATATATATATATATATATATATGTTAATTGATGTATAGTTAGTCTATCTTATTTGTATTTACCAGGGGCCCCTGATGGACACTCCTCATGTAGAACAGATCTAAATAAAGATAGCTATTTAAGTGTCTTTCTTTTCATCTAAGACTAAAGTAGGTTGGACGGAATGGAGAAATGCTATAAGCATTTATGTGACAGTGAGATGGCTGACAAATAAACACAACTTTTGTTGTTTTATGCAACGGTTATTAGACCAGTTGTACTCCATGGAACTCACTGTTGGGCAACTAAAAGATACATGTGCATGGGATGAATGAAATACAAACGATGATGTTGAGATGGATGTGAGGCTATACTAGAATGAAAAATAATAATAATAATAATGGTATGGTCCAAGAAAGGAGGTAGCACTAATTGAAAATGAAGTAAATAAGTAACGGAATGACGACTTAGATGGCTGGGGCATGTTAACTAAGTCTTCATTTACAATTGTTACTCAATTTGTGTAGAACATGCTGGAAGAGAGAGCCGTAGACCAAAATTAACTCGGAATAATATGAAAGATTTGACAGCATTGAGCCTTAGACCAAAATTAACTCAGACTAATATGAAAGATTTGATTTTATTAGACCTCTTTGAAGATGTATTGCTGGATCAGATAGTGACAAAATAATTCACGTATGGACTCAAGGTAGTTGGAAATAAGATCTCTTCTAGCTTCCCGACATCCTTTTACTCATACAATTCTGGGGACCTCAATGTTGAGCTCTCCTCGTGGGTGTCTTGGAGATACTACGGAGTAAGCTTATCAAGGCCCGGTGTGCAACCGGCTTTAGGAATATGGTAGTGCAAGATTCTTACCCCACCTCAGTGGCATTTGTAAGCCAAAGATAAACGCTTGATAGATTCCGGTGGAGTTTTATCTCTTGTGTTCATGTCATTTATTTCTTGGAGAGGCCTTTTGCAGGAACGGGTGATTAATTTTGAACCTTTTCTGAATTAGAAAAGTTTCCTGAATGGTTTGCTCTAACATGATCTCTCTGTGATATGGTTGGTTAGTGGATCTTGATCTTACCAGTCCATTGTTGTCGATTGTGAGGAGCTTATGTACCATGGGACGGGACATTCATGAACCCGTCAATCCCTGGTGATGGTGTTTAATGGCTGATTCCAAAGGCATCCAATGAAGTTAGGCTAGTATTTCAGTTTATCGCGAATTTCCTCAAGGTCTACTGTGGACTTCGTAAAACACATGCTTTATGTTTTACAGGTCACTTTAGTCCATGAAGCAAAAGTCTTTATAGATTAGGTAGTATGGTCTGCTTAAAACTGGATTTTAGCCCTGGGAGATCTATTGAACATGAATGCTACCTACTTCCAGTCATTTTTGTAACACCCCAAATTTTTATAAAGCTTAGTGTTACCAAGCACTTCTCTTTACGTTAAATTCGGAACGATAAATAAAATAACTGGAATATCCATAAATTTAAACTAAACATGAAAATTGTATATTTAAGAAAATAACATAATCACTTATTTAATTAAATAATATGTCTTTGAGTGAATTAAACTAACTAATAAATTGAAGACATAAAAAAAACTTAAAATGTTTATTTTTCCTTCGATTCCCTTGGCAGCACGCATCACCATCCTGCCACAAATCCAAGCGACCGGAATTAACCTATAAAATTTTTGTAAGAGTGAGTATTTAAAAATACCCAGTAAGATACGTGAAGTTTTCATACACAATTATATAACAATAAAATGAACACTTCATACCAATCTTCTCTTATGGAGTATATCGGTGACCAAGCAACACACTCATCTTAGATTATCTTAAATTCCCGTAGGATTTCATATTTCTTAATAAAGAACTCGAAGGTCCAAAAAGTATAAGGAAACGAACCACTTGTACAAAAGTATCTTACCTCGATAGATTTGAAAAATAAATAAATTTCTTGCTCGTGAAAACTCCTTTTTCTTCCCTCTACGCCTCCTCTCCCTGCCTCTCTGTCATGTGTATAATTTTTCTATGGTAATTAATATGACATTCTTGTAGTATTTATAGCCACCAATTAGGTATTCACAATTTGAGTTTAGGTGCAATTAGAATTGAGGCTCACAAGGAGAATCGGGTAGGGAATAGGTTTCACTTTTTAGGTTATGCTAGTATCATGATTGTGCTTACTAACCAATCCTACTATGACATGTGGAAGCATGGAATATGGTTTCGCATTAATAGAATTTGCCTTGTACTAAATAAAGGGTTTCCTAGTCAATTTGTAAGGCAATCATGTGTAATTAGATAAGAATGATGACACATATCAATCCTACTCCAATAGTAAATAATTCCATAGTCCTTGACAATGTTGAGCTTTATCAATTTACCAATTAAATAAAAAGAAAAAAAAAATTGAATTTATCTATCAAAGAATACACGTGGCCGTCTCTCATCGAAAATCCAATTTAAACAAAATACTAATAAATGACAATTTCTTTAAACATCAATATCTTAGGCTTAACCTATCCGAATTTCTTTTTCTCGAGTCCATGATGTGTCATTTAATACGAACTACCCAACGAGCCCAATATCGATATTTCTTGCTAGAAGTTTATGGACAGAACGGTGTCAGCTTAATCATATTTTGGGCGTTTGCTATTGATTTCAGGGGAATTTTGTTAAAGACGTTTAAGTAAGTACGTCTTTGTTGTACTGCTCTTGTTTGGTGTGTTCTCTATGTAGAGACAGTTCAATTCAGAAATTAGCTTGGAACTTTGGCATTCATAAGTTACACTAATAATTAAAAGAAGGAAATAGTCCGCGATGCATTTGATGTGTGCAATTTTTCATGTAATGCACATATTGATCACGTGTTCAGAATTTAATGTAAATGCATAGAGCCATTCAAGAAGTAGTCTTGCAATTCTGAAATAGATAAAAAATATCTGTATTGATTTCTTAAATTGCACTTTTTGAAGCACGTGCTTCTTAACTATTCTTCCACATTAAATTGTGCAGAGAGTGGATCTTTCCAGTTGCCCACAGTTCACGCCATCACTTCTCCTGCTGTCGATGCTTCCTTCTTCATGCTATGCAGATCATATGTTAGAAAAGAGCATTAAGGAATCTTTAATTAACCGTGTGAGTCTAAAAGAGGACGCCTCTCTCGTATCCCAAGTATTGGGGCAGATGTTGACTTTTATTGAAGTAGAAGAGGTGGATATTTCAAATTGTCCAATGCTAAATCTTGAGGCTGCCATTGAGTGTTTCTGCAAGTTGCCATCATTAAGAAAATTGAGGGCAGCTTACTCTTTAGACTTCAAAACAGAGAGATTGTGTCAATTGGTACAAAAGTGCCCGCTACTCTCTGACATTGACCTAACTGTAGATGTTACTACTCTCATACCTGGACACGTGTCAATTGTATCTTCCTGGCCAGCCTTGCCACAAAGATCTACAACATACTTCAACCTTGATAATTGTTATTCTGCTGCCTCTGTTTCATATACGTCCAGGAAATTCCTCTCAAATATCACGAAACTCACATTGGAGGGCCGAACCGACATCAGAGGTAAGACTCTCTCTCTCTCTTTAGAAGTGTGTGTGTGTTTCTCTTTCTGCAGTCCCATCCTCTAAAGAACATTGAACCATTGTGCATGTTTGTATGTGTAAATATAGGTGTGTACTAGTCTCTTTTGCGTCCGCTGTCATTGTTTTCAGCTTTTTGGAAATACTTTTGGTTGCTTGAAAAAAATTAAGACGTTCAATTTCTATGCATAAAAGAATCAGATCTTAAGAGTTTCTCATGCAAAGGGTGCCAGCTAGGATTATTTTGCCTTGGTCAAGAGAGTTACCCACCATTTAATGAACTCTAACTAGTTAGATGGTCGTAGTTGTGGCTTGCTGCATATTTCTAGGTTGGACGTCGTCTGTCGCAGAACTGTTGATGTAAGGGAAGAAGTTTCTTTGCCGTTTTCTTTCATCCATGCACTTCAACGTGTAGCATGTGCTCACAAGTGATAAATCAACAAAATGGAAAGCAAAATGCATAGACAATAGAACAAGAATGCGTCTTGTAAGTTCTTTAAGAAAATCAAACCATGGGAGATTGCCTTGCTAAAAAGCTTGTTTTCAAATAGCAAAGATAACTAACTCTACTATGGCTATTATAGTTGTCAAAAAAGGATGGAAGTGGTGTTATGGAAATATGTTAATATACAAAAGGTCATACGGAATTTTAACATGGTAAAGATTGGGCCTCAAGTTTCTTTGATTATTTAAGCTGAAGCATTATTTACGAAATGTTTTGAGGCTACACCTGGAGTCCTGCCTAACATGAGGCTTTCATTAAAAGCCTCAAAGCTCACACCTTGACTTAGTGAGGCTTACGCCTTAAGCCTCATGGCAACTTCATAGCTGAAAGCCTTTCAGATGGCAGAATCAAAGCCAATCGTACAAGCATATCAATGGATATATGATGTTCCCTGTTAGAGTAAAAGAATTAGAAGGCTTAACAATAGTGTTAG